>JASAMV010005035.1:0-28861 GCA_030248065.1 Rhynchonema sp. JSB1_4
GGGTGAAATTTTTTAATGTGTTTATTATGTGTGGAATCGTGTGAAAACGTAGTATTTGCGCGCGTAGCGCGCGAATTTTGGGTAGTTTGAGGCAAAATGGTAAAAACCGCTTATTTTACACTAATTTTGGCCATTTTGGTCAAAAATGGGCACTTTTGGGGCAAAATCGGGGGGATACCTACTCTACCGCGGTGAAAATCGGGGGGGATACCTACTGTACCATGCCAAACATCGGGGGGATACCTACTGTACCAGGCGAGGGGGATACCTACTGTACTGGGTGGGGGCTACCCCCCAAACCCCCCCCCACCTCCAACACTGCCCCCAGGGAGGTACACTAACCGCCGCACGGAAAAAAGGGGTAGGTACACTAACCGCCGCGCCGGACCAGGAACTACACTGGATCAGTGCTGTGGCTACTTTTGCGGGGCGGGTAGGGGGTAGTGTACCTGGGATCTTGGAGGGTGGGGGAAATCCTGTTTGGGGGGAGGTGGGAAGATTTTTCGCGGCGGGTAGGGTACAATACAAGTTTTTTTGGGTGCCTATTTTTGTATGCTATACAGTGCATATATCGCGCGTAGCGCGCGATTTTTTGCACTTTTAAGGGTTTTCGGTCGAAATTTGGGCATTTTTGACCGTAAAATGGGCATTTTGAGGGCAAAAATCGGGGCGGGTAGGGTACCAGAGCGGGGCGGGTAGGGGGGTGGGTAGGGTACCAGGCCGGGGCGGGTAGGGTACCATTGGGGGGACCCCCCTCCGCCCCAGCCACAGCACTGCGATAGATAGATGGTGGGTATAGATAGATAAATTTGAAGAAAAGTCATCTTTTGAGGTTGAAAATTTGACTGATTTTTTCCCTTTTTGGAAAAAATCTGAATAAAAAGGGTATTTTGACGACATTGACCCTAAGATCAGTCATTTTATGCCTAAAAATGCCTATTTTAGGCAAAAATTGGGGGAGCAGACGTACCCGGAGGCAGTGGTTTTTAAAAAAAATTTTGTTCAAAAAAAATTTTTTTAGAAAATAATTCGTTCCAACAGTTAAAAAAATTTTTTTATTATTTCAAAATTCGAAAATATCTCGATTTTTTTGGTCTAAACGTGCTGTTTTTTGCATAAAAATTGCTACTGTTGACATCGCCTATCCCTACCATGGGTGTATTGGGTGCCATAATCATTGTTTTGTGGCATCTAGACATGGTGCGCACACTCACAGGGCCTCTGATATGACCACACACGTACATGTGACTGGGTGGGCATTTATTTATCCATGCCCCAGACCCGAAAGGAGTGATTCTATTTTGTATTCACTCTAATTTCACACTATGTGCAGCTTATTTGCATTGGTCGTGTACCTAGACGTCATAATTTCACCCAAAATTCCCATCCCGAATATCAGAAAGCCATACCATCACACCCGCACCACCTGGGGAAGGGTACGGGTGTGTACCTGACTATGGTTGGTACTTATCGACCATTGGATAGCATGGTTTTCGTATCACCTGTGCTTTATGTAACAAAAATACCCCTATTTTGATGGGGTCGGGTCAGTGAATTAATAGAGCCCCCCTTGTACATATTTTGCATTTAGGTTTGTACGGTAACATGTGTCCACCTCTGACGACGACGTGCCCCAGCATTGCTGTTGCTGTTGCAGGTCGTACAACTGAAGGAGCAACTGAAGGCTCGTGGTCTGACAACGTCGGGCACAAAACCAGTGCTGGTGAAACGACTGAAAGAATGGACATCGTCGGCCGAGAATCAAATCCTGGACGCTGCTGGTGATGCCGATTCCAGCAGTCTTGGTTGGTCTCGTGCTGGTCTCTTGGTTGAAAATTTCCTTTTTCAGCACTTTTCGGTTTTTTAATGGCCGCTCCCCGATCATGAATGACACAAATGCTTGTGATGTCACGCACGCGTGCTCACCATTAGGGTTAGAGAGATGTCGGGTGTCGGGTGCCAAAAAAGTGTAGGTGTCGGGTGTCGGGTACCCCCAGATGTCGGGTCCGGGTGTCGGGTTTTTTTGGGACCCGACCTGACCCGACACTTACGGTTCAAAACATCAGTTTTGCTGAGATAAGAATTTTGAGAGAAAATTTTCTTCGAACCAAATGTTTCCGAAGACGCAGAATGTGACATTTTGGTGTTTATTTTGTGTGAAAATACTTGAATTCAGTAACTTGAGCCAAAAATTGCACTAATGATGCAAATGAGCAAAAATTTGCCTGTTTTTGGTCCAAACACAGGTGTCGGGTTTTTTTGCAACTGTCGGGTGTCGGCTTTTATCTCAGATGTCGGGTGTCGGGTACCCCCCCCCCCCCCCGACCTCTAACCCTACTCATACTCACCATCATAACGATTGCTCATCCTTCTCCTTTTTAGATATGCCGTTGAACGAAGACGCTGTCCTTGGGGTTCGTGAGTTTGAGTGCAGGGTCCGACCCACAGATGCCGACAGTTCTGTAGGTGCCAGTGTAGTTGCTGATTCGGAAGGGGAGATAGCGGACCCCCACAGTTTTTTTCGGAGGGGGGAGGGGGAGATAGTGTACCCCGGGGGGTGGGGCTAAATTCAGGAAAAAGTCACTTTTTGAGGTGGAAATTTTGACCTATTTTTGCCCCTTTTTGGAAAAAGTCTTCATAAAAAGGATATTTTGGCGACTTTTGAGAACATTGACCTGAAAAATTACACATTTCAGGCTAAAAAATGCCCATTTTAGGCCTAAAAATGCCTATGTTAGGCTATACTGTCATAAAGAACCGTTTTTTTCTTTTTCGTGAAAAAAAAACGGTTTTTTTCCAAATACTTTTTCGGTACTTAAGAACGTAATTTCGAAAAATATAACAATTTCAGTGCAAAATTTGTTCGAAGTGACGAGAGTGCTCTTGAAAAGTGTTGAAGTCAGTCGAAAACACTTGGTTTACGCGCTCTTTGGCCCATTTTGGGCCGGTTAATTTTTTTTGCTCGAGCCAATTCTTCACTGAAATCGAAAAACTCATCAGTTTTGCATTACAATTTTTTGGAAAAATTGGAATAAAGTACCGATATTTTTCCGATCAAAAACCGAAAAGGTACCCACGGAAAAATAAATGGAAAAGTATTCGGGTCTCGGAAAAAAACGGTTTTTTTCGGTTTTTTCCGCCTGCCAGTATATGTTAGGCAAAAGTTGGGGGAGATAGGGTACCCGGAGCCGGAGGGGGAGATAGGGTAGATAGCGTACCCGAGGGGGGACCCCCCTCCCAGGCATTCACAAATATATGTAATATATGTAATTTGTTACATATATTATTTTGGGAGTTACATATATTATTTTAATTTATGTACCTAATATATGTAATATATGTACCAAATTTTTTTGAAAACTCGGCAACCCCCCTAAATTTCTGGAAAACTTCAATGTTGAAAAACGCATTTTTACGCCTGTTACGGTTGACGCACACTGTCACCCCCGCTGCAGTGTGTTGACCGACCCCGGCCAATACCACACGCGTCATGAGTGTGCTTTTGCCAGCAGGTACTTTAAAGGGTGTGTCTAACGTCTCCTAACCCCATGTTTTTTGGGCGGAATTGAAAGATGCCCCCGAAAGGCCGCCGTGTGCAAAAAACCGCGTCTTCTAACTCGCTAAATCGCGAAATCTTGAGGGTTACTTTTCGAATAAAATCAATTTCCGGACACAAAATTCAGACTGAGCTGACGGAAAAAAGCTACGAAGCGAAACACACACAAACCAGCTTCTATATGTTAAATGAAACATTCATTGTGTCCACAGTCAAGCCAGCAGCCAGAGCGGTGTGTGTTGAGCGTCTACGTGCATTGTATAGGCGGCTGAGCCGCGCTTAAACATGCAATGTTTCAGCAGAAAAACGCCAAACGTGAGTAGCGCACACTCAAAAGCGCCTGGAGTTTTGTGTCCGGAAATTGATTTAATTCGAAAAGTAGCCCTCAAGATTTCGCGATTTAGCGAGCTACAAGACGCGGTTTTTTGCACACGCCGGCCAGTCGAGGTCATCTTTCGATTGCACCTCATAAAACATGGGGTTAAGAGACGTTAGACACACCCTTTAAGTGCAGGGGGGTGGGGCACACCTTCCCGATCCCTTTAGCATGTATCATGTGCATCATATTCCACTCCAGTGTAGTTCCTGGGGGGAGGGGGGACCCCCCCCTAAGGTACACTAATTTCCCCGATGGTACACTAGTGCACTAATTTCCCCTGCGGGTACACTAATTTCCCCAATTTTTGCCTAAAATGGCCATTTTTAGGCCTAAAATGGGCATTTTTAGGCCTAAAATGTGTGATTTTTAGGTCAATGTTCTCAAAAGTCGCCAAAATACCCTTTTTATGAAGAATTTTTTCCAAAAAGGGGTAAAAACAGGTCAAATTTTCTACCTCAAAAAGTGACTTTTTCCCGATTTTGGGTCGTCCCCCCTTCCCCCCAGGGAGGTACACTAACACACTAGTGCGGGGCGGCAACCTACCTACTGTACCAGCCGAGCTAGGGGGGGTCGTACCACTTGGGGGGGGGTCAACTGGAAACCGAAATTTTTTATGTCTAAATACTGAAGAAAATGTGGCCTAAAACACTAATTTCGCGCGCAGCGCGCGATTTTTCGCCTATTTGCAGACAAATATGCTAATTTTATGCAATTTTAAGCCAAAAATGAATGGTTTGGGTGAAAAGTTAGGTGGGGCGGCAACCTACCTACTGTACCAGGGGAGGGGCGGCAACCTACCTACTGTACCAGGTGAGGGGCGGCAACCTACCTACTGTACCTAGGGGGGACCCCCCACTCCCCCCCCCCCCAGCTACACCATTGGTACCTGCCCCGCCAAAGTAGCCACAGCACTGATGGGGGGGTGGGGGACGTCTGTTCCCCCTCCATGATGACAGTTATGCATGAACCTACTGTTACTGGAACTTGAGCAGAGGTTCTGATGTGGATGTGGTGTGATGGTGTCAGTCAGTCGGCGATCGGCGTCAGCCAGCTTGATGATGTGCATGCAAACAGCATTGCAGAAAACAGAATTGTGCATTCCAAAATGCGAAAAACGCCTCAAGTGGGCGGAAACAAACGACACAATTATGTTTAGTGACACTTTCGATGCCTGCCAAAAAAACTGAGCAACCCCCCTTTTCTGCGGGTAAAAAAACCGGCAACCCCTCTATTTTTTTCCAGTGCTAAAAAATTGGTACATATATTATTTTGGCTCCCGTGAATGTCTGCCCCCTCCCCCCCCCCCCAGTCCCCCCAGGAACTACACTGGGAGGTGCTTAATATCCAACACGACATAATCTGTGTTGTATTGCTAAATGACCTCGAACCATCTCGGCTGATACCTGCAGGATCCATGCATTACTCATAAAGCATTACCAAAATATAAAACAATGATTTTATTCCTACTAACAAAACTCGAGAGCACGCATTCAGAACAGAATTTCTGATGTTATGTAATATACCTCTGTGTAATCGGCTTCTGTGGACTGGGGCCTGCAGATGTATTTTCAAAAATTACGCGCCCACATTATGTTTTTGTATTTGTTGATAGCAAATTTGCTGAGCCATCCAAAGAAAATGTTTCAGATTGCTCCATCCAAAAGCGTTCCTGTTGCGAATCCGATTGCAAAGGCAACACCTGCAACATCACAGCAACAGCCTGTCGCTACGTCGTAAGTGCACTTTTTATGCTGTAATTGTCAAGTTTGCATTTGCCTTGTTGTGTTGAGAGTCCGTTTCTCGCGACAAAAATATTCTCATGGACAAGGTATCCAAGTCGATACAAAAAACAACAAAATATACCCCTTTGCAAAACGGAGTCTTGAAAAAAGTTGGATTCATGTTTTATGCGTTTTGGTCGATCTTCAGGGCACCGACACCTCCCGCATCCAAACCGAAACAACCCGAATCGCCGACTAAAGCCTCTGTGAAAGCTCCCGCTGCGGCAACCACGAATGGTGTTGACGAGAAGGCAACTGTTACTGCAAAGAAACAAGTTCGTGTGCTGCGATCATATAGTTTTCGTGCGTTCTTGTGACTTTGTACGAAAGTATATTTTACTTGAGCCTTGAGCAATAGGATGTGCTCGAAGTCCTTTTTGGAGGTCAATTGGCCAGCGGTGTTCGCACCGACGAGGCCTGGCACCTCGCCCGTCTGTGAAAACCGGCCGAAACGGGCAAAACTCACTGCTGTTACATTATTGTTTGTAATCACTTTCAATATCGTTCACGGTTTGTCACAGACACCTGGTCCCCCAACTCTGACTAGATCACCTTTTCTAAAACAAATTGGATCCAATTTCAGCCGATTGTGAGCGATGAGACCGCCAAACGGCTGGAACGTGCGAAACGCTTCGAAGTCAGCTTGAACGTGCAGGATAAAAAGCTGATGCGCGCTGAGCGGTTGGTCGATGTGCCGAGTTCCCATCACTTCATAGTTTTTGCCCATTTTCATTCCTGTGCATCTCAAACTTGGGCTGTCTTTTCAAAGTTGCATCTTGTCCAGAGCTCTTGCACATTTTCACCGTAATACGATTTTCCAAGTGCAAAGCCGTTTCGAATTGCTGCTAAAATCAGAACGTGTTTTTTGCTAAATTCGCCCGGTGCAATTTGCCCCAAGAGCTTCATTTTACAAAATATGGATGTTCTGGGTGCAAATCTGTGCAAATTGCACCTAAAAGTTGTCCATAAAAGTACTATGGTTCAGAAACATAATGTTTACATATAAAAAACATTTTTCACGTCAGTTTCGGCATCACACCAACCGCAACAACAACGTCAACGAACGCCAGTGGCAGCGCGGCATCGATTGGCGACAACAAAGCGTCGGTGGCGGTCAGTCCTGAAATGTTGAAGAAGAGGGCAGAACGATTTGGACTGGAGGCCAGTTTTTCAGATTTTTAGTTTTCTTTTTTCATCGGGAATCGTACACCCCCGTGTCCCCGACCACAATGCCGGCCAGAAATATGTCTATTAAGAAATTAATAGGCTCTCCGATTCGCGATACCACTAAAGTGCACGCCGGGCTTGGCTTAGGCACAAAAAATAAGTGTAGACCAGTGTTTTTAACTAAATTTAGTTGCCATGGCACCTAAAAATTGAAATATGGCTCCTCGATTTTTTGACTTTAGGTGCCGGTACGTCTTCTTGGCATCTTCTTGGCACCTACAAATCGGAAATTTAGGTGTCATAATGGCACCTAGGGTCAAATTTGAAAAAAAAACCTGGTGTTGACCGACTGTTATGATGAAAACAAACTTCAGATCAACTCAGACACGCTGGCAGCAGCGACGGCCGATGCGAAGAAACTGGCCAGACAGGAACGATTCGGCACCACTGCTGCAGCTGCACCTGTTGCCGGCACTAAACGGACGTCCGTGTCGCTTCAAACTGTCAAGGTTAGATCCGGATGTGTTTCACCTGTGGTCATCAGTTTTAGGCACAACGACCGGTGCGTGTTAGTTGGCTTGCCCTTTGCTGACGTTGACGTCAGATTCCGGTGTGGTCAGGCTCAGTGTAGTTCCTGATCCAGAGCGAGAATAGGTGGGACTCCCACTTTCTTCAAAGGGGAATACCGTACCTAGACGCATCCACCTCACCTGGGGGAAGGGGAGGGAACAAGTCATTTGGTAAAAGTCATTTTTGAGGTCGAAAATTTGACCTATTGTTTCTCTTTTTGGAAAAATTCTCAATGAAGAGCATGTTTTGGCGATGTTCGGGCAACAGTGACCTAAAAATTATTCAAATGTTTAGTTTAGGCCTTAATTTGTCTTTTTTAGGCAGTTGGTGAATTGCAAACTGCATTTTTGCCGATTTTTAGTAAATGAGCCACCAATGGGCTCATTTTGAAAAAACCTGCCCTGCCTAATAAATTAGCTGGCTGCTTGTATTGCATACCGGCCATAATGTCTGGTCCGTGTCACCCAGTGCAGCCCTATTTGCATTCCAGTCGACGGTGACCAGTGATGAAGCGCTAGCGAAACGAAAACAACGATTCGGAGCTGTTGTTGCTGCTAAAGACGAGGTAAAACACAATAATATTTCAAATTTTACCATTGTTTTGTTTTATGGAACTGAAAAAAGTGGATTTCTTTTACTTTTAGATCGATGCTAAGAAAGCGAAACGCGCTGAGCGATTCAAGGTGTGAGACTTCACACTGTCGTTTTGAAGCATCAGTTTGGTCGCATACAATCTGGTCGGGTGTTATCGTTCTGGCTTTGTTTCCCATTCTGGCGATCTATCATATTTTTCTGAATAATCTCTCTATCTCCATTTACTTCCTTTGGTTGTTGTTATCAATCATTCATTTTTGTGTGAGTTGTTTTGATTTATCCAGCCGGAAAAATGAACAACGTTCAGGTTTACATCATAATAAGAGAAACAACATCATAATAAAAATGGGGTAGAGGTTGGACTGATGATAGGGTCACACTCAGCAAGGGTAGCAACCTGCAGACAGAACAAAGCACAATAGTGCTTGGCTGGGGATGGCGTGTGGCGGAACATATTGATTAGTATGGAATTGAGTGATCTATTGGATCCGATCAGGCTCTGACAATAAAACCTGTATCCGATTTGTTTGATAGTATGAAGAGCTTCACGGATGCACACCAATTTCTACCAGCGTAAAAATTGATCGGTAACAAGTTCTGCGCTGGTCAAAATTAATGGCTTCTGTAAATTTCGATCACTTTTTCGTTCAATACTGACCAATAATATAAAGCAAACAACAATTAACAGCATTTTCTCGAAACAATCAGTAATAATAATTGTATGTACAATACAATCCATAAATAACGGTTCTTGGCCGAAACATCCTTTGAGGTTTTCAATTTCAAACCTAAATCATCCCAGAATACATACCAGTGTTCTCAACTGAACAGGACCACATCAGTCAATAATTGTGGTGTCGCATTATGTACATTGTACATTTAGGTCGATATCAAACTGATCGAATGTGACTTGCCTTGGCAGCGCGTGATTTTTGCATGAAGGACATCAAGAAATTTACTGGAGCCCGCTGGGCGAGATTAGTGGCATCACTAAATTTCAAAAGTCAAAAATGTCACGTGATCAAGGCAGACCAGATCACCAAGCTTGATATCGCTCGTAATGTTGATTAACCGAAAAGAGACAAATAAAATTGAATGATTCACTATTTTAACATGCTATGACATCACTTCATTAAGTCTCCAACGCCAAAACAACAAAGTGTGGTTCACGACAGCCATTATCAGTGCAGTGGGCATTGTTTTGCGTGAAACATGGGCAGGCATGTAATGCCACCGGCCATAAAAGAACGAACAGTGACAAAATCGATCGACAGCACACATTTTCTGCTGCGTCCAAATTTTGTCAGAATGATAACAGTGAAATACGGTGGACAGACATAAACTTGTAAGTTAAGAATGTTAGTGCCGAACCAAACAGAGATTTTGTGTCAAGACTCATTCTCATCCATGGGTGTAGAGGCTCGCTCTCAGTTTCTGTTCACGGCACTAATCATCGAAGCGTTTCAAAATCAAGTACACAAACTAAAAACGGGCTTGTCGTCGGCTCACAACGTCAACTCAGCTCAAACTCCATGCGATGTATGTATTTGTAAAAATATTTCTCGCGCCCACACTATTACAGGGCTGCTTGAGTTGACGACCAAAGTCGACGGTGTGCGTTGACGACTGAACAATTAGCCCCAAGAATGCCCAACAATTATCAATAAAACACAACATCAATCACAGTCCTTGAAACGCACATAGATTGTCTGCACATAGGTGAACACGCATTTCCAATCTGGTTTATCGCCCATCATAATCATGTCGTCGACCTCCAACAGCGGCATGATGTCCGCACGCTGCCTGAAACATCAACCAGCTGGGCGTATGGAAAGGAGTTCTTTCACACCTGTTATATTGAATACCAGAGAATTTAATTTTTTGGAAGTTATCGTCGAAACGATCTGCTCGGTGAGCCAAAGCCGCATAAATTCTGTAAATTGCAAATCCAGCATGGCAGCCCACATCAAGGCACGTCTTTTTGGTCTTGCCTCCACTTGTTGGGACCGGCGGTACACCAGGTCATCGTCAGTGTGGATGGACCGGATAGCCACAAAAACACACGAGCAGCTAATGCCGGTTTCCCGAAACTCACTCAGCCACTCTGAACGCGAGATCGAAATTGCCCCTGCGATTGGATGGATTCAACTTTGCGAAATCGAATGCGTCGGGCACAAAATGATGCACCAACGCGCAGAAGGCCATCCCATCCGACCATGAGGAGGAGAAGTTTTGAATGTCAACATTCTGCAAAATTGCGGGCTGGGTAAATATATGCAATGTGTGTGAATTGTGATGCAGTGTGGTTTTATTGTCCGTTTCGACGTGCTCTCGCAGACGATTGGTGCACCAGGTCATCGTCAGTGCGAATGCACCAGATACAGCACCAGCTGCAATTCTAGGCGATCCTGAGGCGGCGCAGGCTCCGCTGGTTTTTATTCTTCCTGCGCACGCCCCCCCCACCCCCCGCGGAGGGGGCACCGCGGCGCCCCCCACCTCCTCTCTCTTCTCTTTCACCCCCCCCCCCAAAAATAGTCCAATGTTTTTTTTCATAATGCTCCCTGCCTTTCTCGCAACTTTCCCTTCCCGAGCTGCTGGTCAGACCAGTGTGGATTGCCAACAGATACATGCTGTGCACTAATTTCGTTCGACCAGTTCTGAAGATTGTTCCCCACGCAGCTGTGTTTTATCAACAACTTTTACATAGATGGTCGAAATTAGTGAATCATCTGCAAATATCGTCGTAATATCCAACTGAAGTCACGCTAAAACCGAGCACCGTTCAACGGCCTTTGGATGCGTGTCAAACCTGCAGATAAACAAACCTGATATCCGTGTGTTTTGATCTGACACCAGCGTAATAAAGCGTCTTTGATTGAATTCGGCGATCGGGCGGGCGCGCTGGACTTGCGTATTGGACCGCTGCAATCATTGTTGGGTTACGGTAACTGAATAGATACTGTAACTGAAATACGATTTACCTATTGGCCGCATCCATTTGTTTGAATATGTTCTGCTGTCGGGACATGACACCTGTTGTGAAGCGAGGTTTTCGTATGTTTGCACGGTTAGTATCTTTTATCTGCTCTGACTGGCCATGATCGTCCGTCAATTACAGCATCAAAAACAATTCAAACGATAGACGATGGTGAGCTATTGCATCAAAACTTTTGGAAGTTCTTACGGATCAAACTTAATTATCGGCAGACGTCGTCACTCTTCCGTTTTCCGACATAAAACAACTGCAGTGCCCCCGTCGTATGTATCAATGCAACACAACACATGCAACCCACTATATTACAATTGTGGGGTATTTGTGGATGTTTCACGCAATTTAGTTGACATAGTCCGCGATTTTCGTTAAATTTCAGCAAATACCAACGCTTAAAGTGCCTGACAACGACGGCGTGTGTCAACCAGTTTAAAATCAGCCAATAATGTGTGCACCCCAATTGTATCTAACCGAGACTAGCAATGCCACCCAATGGACGATGCGATGTGCCACTGAGATTGCGACGAAAATCGGTCGCTGAAACATCAGGTAGACATACATACATTAAGTGCCATGCATGCCCTTAGTGACCATCCATAGTGAAACCTGCTACAGACTAGAGATGGATAGTGGCAGACTGTTCGGTTCCAAACTGTGCTCACTAAGAACTTGGTGGATCAAACACGCAAGGTCAGGCATCGTCGGTCTAGCAAAGAAAAAGTGGCGACAATAACGTGCGATGTGGCATCACTATACCTACATAGCTCCTGCATACACCATATGCATACAATAGTATTATACTTCGGTTTGTGAAAAATTATTTCGTAAAGTGCATAATTGCACAGCAATGCCAAGCAGCACACAGCGGTTCTGTCTTTTTTGACCTCACAACAGATGCCAAAAAGTTACGGGGTGATTGACAACTGGACACGGTTGATCTGCTAAAAAGCACACCGGATCTAAACTAGAATAGAAACAAGCGGCACTGGATTTAGACCAAAACCGGAAGTTCATTTTACGCATTTGTGATTGTCTCACATAACGCAGGAAAATGCTTCTTTCGAAGTCAGCCGCAGTTTCAGGCCTACGAACACTACAAAAACGTTCAAAAGATGAATATTCTCGCGTCAGAACGCTCTGCAATCGCCGCCAGCGGACAAAACTTTTGCCAAAAGTCGCGCGCGTTTCGCTGCCAGCCAGCCACCTACAGCAACAACAACAATATGAAGCAATAGGGTTCAACTAGGGCTACTATCGGTATTACCTACCGGCGCACGTTACACAAAAGTTGAAGCTGCTGCCGCTGTAAAGTTATAGTTGCGGCTTGTTAGACACCGCCGCATGAAATGGATACACAGTGGAACACTGTGTGGCGGGCAGAGACGGATCCAGATTGTGGTCAAGGGAGGGGCCTGATCCAAAAAGTCATTTTTATCTTGTAGTTGTTGTTCCACTTTTGAAAAGTCTTCTTGCTCAGAAGTTGTGGTTTTAGCCAAATACCGCACACAAAATATGACATTCACGTAACAGGGAACGAAATTCTTTGGAAACGGGTTATCTGACGCGCACAGCGCGCGATTTTTGGATTTTGGCACGAATTCTGAATCTTTTTTCCTTTTTCTCTCCAAACATGTGCCCCCTTTCAGGGGCCACTTTGATGAAAGGGGGCATGACCCCTGCTGTGCCCGCCCGAATCGGCTAGTGGTTGCACTGCAGGCCGCCCCAAGGCAGCTGTTGTGAAGCATACACGCACAATTCTGACAACAACATGTGATATGCGGGGGATGATACTGCTCTACGGGTCTGCCTGGCTGCGAAGTTTTCAACTACGATACGATATGTGGGAACGCGGCTTTTGGTAATTTTCGCGTCGCGCTTCCTTACACTTTTATGCTGTATACCAGGTGAACCTAAACTAAACTTTAGGATATTAATGTATATTGCAAATTACTGAAGACCGCCGTGGTTGTGCGCCTCTAATTGTGCCACCCGGCTAGTATATTGCAAAGTTCTCAATGTTGGTGCCGTGTGCACAAGCACAAAGGGGACTAGTAGACTTGTCCCCAATTATATTTTAAGCTTGAGCTTCGGCAACGGCTTAGGTTTGTGGTTAGGCTTTGAGTCAGTTAGAGTTAGGCTGCCACTTAGGCCTAACCAAAGCCTAAGCCTAAACCGCCATTGGGGACGAGCTGTACTGGCTGGCATCAAAGCACAATGGTGCAGAGTTACGCGGTGAACAACGCGCAAACGAAAACTTTTGGCTGCTATACCCACAAATTATAGATAAATCCGCACGTTTATGCACGTGGTACTAATATTATAGATTTATGACAAAAGCAAGGTGTACCCACTTTTCGGATGGATGGGAGTCGGCGGATTGCTGACCACGTTGCGTCCGGTTGTAGACGGGTCTAGAATGAATTCTGCTTTGTGTGCATGGCGCCATCATTGCTGTTGTAAAAACTGTGAGCAGCACATAATGTACACAATACGTTATGGCACTTACTCGCATCACTCTCCAATTCATCCAGTCTGTCTCGTATGGCCTGTCGTTCGCCCATGTTCGCGCAGCGCTCTAGCTGAAGAAAGTGATTGACTGATGTTTCATACGAACATTTTTGAGAATCACTGCGTATAATATGTAGGTATTAGCGATGATTGAGGCGATAAAGTTTTTGGGGGTTCATTAACTCTGGCATCGGTGCCCTTGCACTGACGATGACCTGGTGCACCGCACACCAGCAAAAGCAGGTTGAAACGCGTAATCAAACAGCGCGCTGCTAATAGCAATTCACTCTAGCCATTATTGATTTGAATAAATTTTACTGAATAAAATGTTCGGCCACCAAAGTTGCTGTTGAAAAAAGTGGTATATACAAAAAATTGGCGCGCTTTACAAGTTTTCAAAAAAACTGCCACGCAACAGCAACACAGTCAAGCACTCTGCTCGTTCTGGATGACTCAGTGTTGTATGATAATCAAAAATATTCTCAGGTCATAAAAAAACTTGAGTAACAGTGAAGATAGTCTTACGCAGCCTATAAACCACCAAAAACTGGTTACAACTGCTAAAATTACGGCATTTTGGTCTTCAGTGCAACGCACACACACACGTCAGAAAGCATTTTCATCATGTGCATGAAATAAAACAAATGAATTGATATGTACACAAATTTAGACTAAAACTGAACGGTCGGTCTATAAGTCAACATGTCGACTTTGCAGCGCGCGATAAGCTTTCCACAGTCATAGAGGATTTATTTTTTTACAAATTGTACAAAATAGCACTTATAATGCAAGTCCTTTGAAAGTTTAGGTTATGAAACAAAACTGAAGTCAGTCCAGTCCTTGAACATTGGGTGTAATACCCATAATAGTCATAATACTGAGACAGGGGACTAAGTTCAGCAATGCATTTTAACCTGCAACTTAAAGCACTACCATAAATGCAGTTAGATAACCGCACACCCAAAGGCTGTCACTTGCAGCTTTCTGTCTGTTGAGATCCGCGGCGTTATCCCCTTAGCTACCGACGTCACGGCCCTAAGATTGCTACATATCCCGTTAGTACACCCAAAAACCCAAAAACCAACCATTCGTTTGAGCGCTGAAACATCAGTCAGCTGCATGATCTTTGCCAATCGCAGTATCTGCTGTTCCTGCGCAGCGTTGCACTGCGAGAACTTGCGTGCCAATTCCACCACCGTTTCGGGACGGTTCACGCGCGTGGCGGCCTCTAATTGCGCCATATTCGCTGCCTCCTGTGAAAATCTGGATTGGATGCTTTACGCCAGTTTTTTAGACGCTTTTTTGTACATTAATGGCGGGAAATTTCACAAATTGGATTGGTGACACATTGAGTCAACGAAGTAATTTCAAAACCTATGCACTTAATGGTGCTGTATATAGTGCAAGTTACTGTCATTAGCGTAAGTGTCGATTCGCTTCGATCTATAGTTTTCCTGAGCTGAACATAATAATACCTATAAATCAGTTTTGCACACACCAAGGAACCGCGTGCAACGCACACAAACAAAATTGACCAAACCATGCATCACCAAGTTTGATTTCGCACTGTGTTTGACACGCATACCGACACCAAACAAATTCAAAAAGTTGTTGTAGCGATAAGGATTCGATATGGGGGCGTTCGATAGCAGATACGCATAGTAAACGTTAGGCTTATTGTAGAGTGGTTGACACTTACTGTATTTCTTTTGGAGAACACTTTTTGGATAGAATAAAAGATTTACTCAAAAAATGTACCAGAAACATTATTACTCAATTGGAGGATCCTCAAAATTGGTGCTCAACGGAGATTGCTCAGCGTTTGTGTCAACCACTTTACAATTGGGCCTAAAAATCGTGCTTAAAGCAGCACGGCACAAGTTCGAAATGAAAAAAAATAAATTGAAGTTATGAACCCAAGCTTACGTCTTCAACCGAGAACAATCCATGTTTTCGCAGAATGCGCAGGATCTCTTCTGAAAGCAGAAAAATAGAATTTAATTAAAATTAGCTTCCAGTTGCTTGGCAGCTGCTCCCTCATATTGGCTATATTCAAAGAGAGGTCTGTAACAACTAGGATTAGTATATTTCGAACATAGGGTGGAATTTTCGAAACGGTGTAAAGGTCAGTTGGGCGTAAAGGTCGGCGTAAAGTTCGGTCGAAAGCTCGGTCGGCGTAGCTCGGTGTAAACGTGAAACATTGCCTGTTATTAATGTGGAATGTTTCAAGTTTACACCGAGGTCTATCACACTGAGCTGTCGGCCGAGCTTCCCACCGACCTTTACACCCAACTGACCTTTACACTGTTTCGAAAATATCACCCATAAAATCTCCTGAACGTCTGTGGGTGAATTGATAGAAAAGAAAGATCAATATCAAACTTGGCGATCGGTTAGTCCGGTCTCTGTCACGTAACTTTTCGCATTCAGGACGTTTTGAATTTTACGGACGACACTTACAAATTCTAGCAGCGTAAAAGTTATCGGGTATCAGGGAATATACTTTTCACAATGGTCACAATATTGTGGCATCAGTAAATCGCGAACAACATTCAAAACCCCACGGGCCAGAAGACCGAGACCAAACCGATCTTGAAGTTCAATAAAAAACCCCTTCTGTTCGTGCAACCATGAATACACCAAAAGAGGACAGTGCAAAGAAAGAACACACACGTACCGGAGAATGCCTCCCTCAGATTGGCAGGCACACTGCGACGTCGCGCTTTGTCCAGTTCGCGACGACGCTGATTGCTGACTCGCTGGTCGAAACGGGACGCACGACGGAGTAGACGCTCGACGTCGGCGCCGGTTAGGCCTGAAATTGAGGGCGACACTCATTATTACAGTGATCTTTCGATTTTGGCTGGAACTTTCGAAACTGTGCTAACAATAGTTAGGGGTAAAGGTTCATGTAAATCTCGGTCGAAAGCTCGGTGTAAACTTGAAACATTCTGTGCTAACAACGGGCAATGTTTCACGTTTACACCGAGATCACACCGCCCGAGCTTTACACTGACCAGTTCCGAATAAAACGCCCCTTTTTGTAAAACCATCAGTGACCGACCAAGAGTGGTCAGAGGTCTCGGAGTTAGGATTCGGTCAGTTTTACATTGAGCGTAGCTTGAAAGCTTTCGAGTATCAAACGACCAGCAGAAAACTTGTCTATTTGGGTGGTGGTGGGAACAACCAACTTTCACACTATGGTTCCAATAACTGCATGCGCTTATTAAAAAATGTGGACGAACTCCTAGTTCGAGACCGGCTCCAGGTCCAAGCAGGGGTTGATGTTTCGAAGGAGCCATAGTGTCATAAAAAGCGTCAATCCCAATCATTCGTTACCTGTGGCGGCATCTGTCGATTCGGTTACGGTATTGAGTGGTTGATTGTGCGTTTGTTCGTGATCCGATTCGCTGCTGCCCGCTGACCCATAACCACTCGATGCTTTCGACGTGTGTTTGCGCTGACGATGATGTTTCACTGAGCACAATTTGTTGTTGCGGGACTGAAAGGATATTATGTATGTAGCATTGTTGTGAAGTGGCTTGGTGCACCATGACCCTATAGATCATCAGTTCCGCGATCACCAAGCATGGCAAAAATTTGAACACGTCAGAAATTAATTATCGAAACTCGTCGGGCGTAGAATTACAGTTGAAAATTTGTTTATGTTCTTTGACACAAAAAACTTTCCCCAATCCGTGACATGCACACCGACCACATCTTGATTCGACGCACTGCTCTGGGCGGCGGCAGCGACGGGGAAGGTGGTCACCAGCTCGCGCGCCGACGAACTCAAATGATACGGCCGACTGGTGGCACTGCCGTTCGTCAGTAGTGGGCTGTAGTCGGCGGACGAGCGCATGCTGACGCTCTGCAACGGGTAGGTTACGGTATGATTCGGCTATATTTGGGTCATGTTATGGGCCGCGATGAAAGAACTTGATGGTCGATGGTTTGGATCCGCTCATTTATATGCGGTCACGTGATTTTGTTTCGCATTTTAACGGTATTTTTCGGTACTCTTGTCACTAACTTCGATCATGTAAATGATGCCAGTTTGGGGGTTGTTGAGGAACACAAGTTTTACGTTGGTCCAAATTAGGGGCATGACTAAGTCGAAACGTCGTTATCGAAAAAAGCAAGGTCAATCAAAAGGTTTCGTCTTGGCCAACAATGGACGCGAGAAGTTATGTCAAAAAGCGCTGCAAAGCCAATTGCCATGATCTGTGTACCAAAGCCACCAAACTAAAAATTATTAAATATATTGAAGATCAAAATCGACACACACCCTCGTTGAAACCTCGTCATCGCATTCTGGTGAATTCAGATCAAACACAGCTGCAGGTGCAGTGACATTTTGGGGTCGCGAATTGTGGGGGAACAGTGCGCAAGCGAAGCTATTCGGCGGTTGCAACATTGAAGTTCGCTGTGTGGCAGTTGATGTTTCACGCGTGCTATATGAGGATGTCGGGGCAGGTAGATGCATGGCGGTGTAGAAAGTAGTGGATTGAGATTGTGTACCGATCACGTGACTTTGCTGGTACAGGGACAGTGGGGCGCTAGGGGGCATGGCAGTAACTGTGCTTGTTGTTGTGAGGTCTACCGATTTGGCAGGGTGTAGGAGATTCGAGGTCAGGTCTCTGAAACATTGTAATTGTCATGTGCATGGCAGTACTTTCATTGTTAAAGGGAAATATATCTAGTTAATGGTGTCGAATTACGTACGTGATGAAAAATGAAGCGAACAGAAAACAAAACAAGCTCGCTGATGTTGTCGGAGCCACGTGACCATCTGGTGCATCCATACTGATGATGACCTGGGGCACCAACCGTTTGGGAATATTGATAAGTTTGTTGGATGCTTACAAGTGTGGATGCGGACAATGCTTACGTTGGTCAATTTTAGTGCTCCGAATTCCATAACGAAAATAAAATGATTTGCACACGTACTCGCTCACAAATATTGTGTAAATAAAAGCGTTGTATGTTTCCTGTACATCTGGTACGTTGGCACTGATGATCGCATGGTGCACCCTGCATTATGACCCGTTATACTCACCTGGTCGGAGCTAGTTTCGACAGTGACGGGTTCTTTTGCCGTAAATAGCCCGGATACAGTGGTGGTGTGTACAACGTGCACAACGAGCGATTTCGTTGGCGTTTCTCAGGCAGTGACATAGGCATACTGTAGATGTGTGTGTGTACGGTAGAGGTACCGTAATCCGGTGGTGCACGGTAGTGGTGGCGGTGTTGTTGTTGCTGTTTGTACCCTTGCTGATGGGTGTCTTTGGCAGGAATTATTATGCGATGTGGGTAGTAGAATGTAACTTGGTGCACGACGACGAATAATGAATAATAACAACAAGAATAACTGGTGATAAGAATAGTCGGGGGCAGAATATTCAACAACAATAACTTGGCAGTGCGATGAATATAATTTCAGCCCGCGACGGCAGTAATTTCATTCGAGCTTTCCAGCGGGATTGCGACATTCAAACACGTACACACACGCACGCCCAGGCCGGCCAGGCAGGACCCACGAAACCCGTCGCGATATTACCAGCAGCGAGACCGAGCCTGAAAATATGACAAATTCACTTGTTTTTTATTCATAATTGTCAGTAGTCGTTGGGGCCAAAGAATGAGATCCGAAAACATACGGCGCGATCATCAGACCCCAGATTTAGGGCTACATGGGGGTAGGCCCCACTTTATGCAGAACAAAACGTTGGTTTTTAATTACCCAAATGCACGAACGAGAAAAAGCGTAGGCAGATAAGCTTTGATTCGCGCTGGCACTTTTTTCATAAGAGTTGCAAAGTCGTTGTGATCGCTTTCGTATTGGCACGCCAAATTTAATGCGTCCAGCCCAATCTCTGAATTTGACGATATTGGTCGCCCAATGACTACTGTATGTGTATGTGTGAGAATCCACCCAACAATTTTCCTGAATGGCAAAGGTTATCTCACTGCAGATCACCAGCGTCCATTTATGTTTTCCGTAACACTGCTGCCGGTGTCACGCGCACCAAATTCAAACAATTTTCCGTGATACCGGCAGGAACATTTTGGAAAAAAATAAACTGACACACGTGATCGGCAGCGAGACGTGCTTTACCATTCAGGAAAATTTTCCGGATTGATTATTTTATAGTCATTGGGTGACCAACACACGCCTTCGTAATTCAGGATATTTACGGCGACGTCGACCGCCGACCGAAATGAATCAACACGTTTTAGCAGATGGACTATATACTGCTGTTGCAGTTTGGAAAAATACCAGTGTAGTAGTTCAGACCTAGAAAAAGCTGTCAAAGAGTGGCATCGATGAAAAGGATATAAAGTGCATGCGAACGCTTCGGTACGTAGTAAAGTACTGCATGTGACGATAAACTGGGACATGCACAACACACCGATATAAATCAAGTGATTATGGATTCTAGAAAAATGAAAAAACCAAAAGAATGTGGCATGACACACGCTGTATAGCTCTAGACTCGATCAAAATATGGCCTCGTTTGAAAAACCATAAACTTAGCATACTGTAAGAATTGTCGCTTATGACCCCACGGGCCCAAGTGTGCCTTATGTGGGTGGATACCTACACACGAACTACATTATGTAGTTGTCATGATAGTCGAGAATCAAGTCGTGCTCACTTGTGGGTAAATGGGTCTGCCATCATGTACCTAGCACCACTCACGCACCGGGCTGTTTACGGCTGTCATAGGTGCTGGGAATTTAGAATATTTGTACCGTGCGCGCGAAAGCTGAACGCATGCATGCAGGTCTAGATACACAGTGAATCCTCCTTTAAGAAACCGAAAATATGTAAATAAGATCCCATCCCGATTTAGTCATTATAAAGCGCGTAGACTGTATACACTTGCTCCTACTTATCAACAGTTTCATCGCATGAAGCTTCGCAGCGCAAGTGACGAGCCAAAAACTACCGCCGCAGCGGAACAGGCAGAGGGTTATCTTGTATGCACGGTACAAATATTCTATATCTGGGACACATTGTGTGGAAAGTACACCTTATAATGGCATATCAATTCTCATGACGTGCTCTGGCACAAAAATAAAGTATGTATGTGAACGAATGGCGTGTGGGTGAGCTTTTCAGCAGCGTGCTCAAGCATTCTTCCAGTTTTTTTTCGGGCAGAAGCCACAAACATGTTTGGTCTTATTAGACAGTCGATAAAACAACAAAAAAACAAACGTATTCGGTTTCAAATGTGTCTGTCAGTGACATGACATGGAGAAACAAGCAAACAGTGACAGCAAAAAACAACAAACAACAAGTATGTGTTTGTGTTTTTTTGAAACGCGCTGAAACATGAGAATTGGGGTGCCCGCTACTTCCAGGCCCAGACACAAATACAGCACCGTCCATGCATAATTTTTCTGCTTGCATGCAGCCACATCATGAAAAAAATATTTAGACGCAAATTTTTCTGTCTGGGTTCCACTCGCAGACAGACTTTGATGACAAACAAACAAGCAAATGCAGCAAGAAAACAAACAACAAATAAACTGTGGTGCTGTGCATCATGCTGAACAAGCACCGCAGGCTGGCACACAACATCAACCTCAAATTATACTGCCGCCTAAATTATAGTTGTCGCACGTGGGAACCGAAGGTGCAGTTGGTGCAGAAGGTCACTTGGGAGTCTGGGTTGCGTACATTAGGTATTTTACGGCATTATTGTGGTACCAAACAAGACACTCTCAGGGGTGCATACGACGAGCCTATCGTACGGCGGAACTCGGTTCGACATTTAAATAACTTGAACAAACCAATCGTGATCGGCGGTGGTAATCAAAAAATGGAATGTAGCATAACTTCATAGGGTGCCAGGTGCGCGGGTAAGATAAAGGAACAACATACTGTATTTCGAGAAGTTTCACGCAGGGGCAATGCGCGGTGCCATTTAGCCAATTATGTAGGTTTATGGTCGCAGTGCAACTTCACAGACCGTAATATTTCATGACATGATTGTTCACATTTTCCATCATGTCAACGCAGTTGTGTCAATTCGCAATTCCACTCATTCAGACCCATGCCAGTCAAACCGACAGCCATGTAGCCAGACAGACCGAAAACCAAGACTTCTTCCATGTGCTGTTCTGCATATACCCACGTGGATCCGCATAATAGCGCAGCGCATGACACCATCAAATATTGATGGGTCATTCATCAAGCCACTTGAACATGCCCATGACGTTTTAGTAGGTATGCCTGCTTTCAACTGTACCCAAGACCCAAGCAATGTTAGGGCACAATCTGGTTCGACCACCTGCATCGAAGAATGACATCGCGCGCGACGAGACAAACGAACGAGAGCTTGTGTGCAGCTACAGTACCGGGTGCAATTCTAGGCTGAAAGTTGAAGTCGCGTGAACTGTGTATATCTGAATCTGACCAATTGCCTGCATGCGACTTTGGTCGGTTTGGTATGAACTTTGCTGGCATTTAGGAACCGGCTTAGGCATGATTACGCCAAACCCGAGTCATTCTTTCAATATGAGCGTAATCGGGACGAGTTTTGGAAAATTGTGAGTTTGACCCGCGTAAAAAATTATTCCCAAGCCAAAATTATGCAACTTTTCAGCCAGTCAATATTCTTACATAAAAAAGCCGACCGGGTCCAGATGCCAGTTAACTGCATTCCGTACTTTAGGTTGGTAGACCCGTAGACGGCACTTTAGCATGGGATATCATGGTGACAGTTTTAAGTGGCCGTGACTTTCGATTTGCAGCTCTGGCCGAGTGCCAAACAAAATGTCTGAATAAAGCGGAACATGGAGTAAAGTGAACCAACTCATGTCAGAGCCAAGCGAAGGTCTAACAATCAAGGATACAAAATGCATGGTCTGAAATTCAAAGCTACATCATCTATGTAACTGTAATGTGTACACTGGCAGCCACAAACTACTTTTTGTAATCAAATCTGATACAGCAAGTCACTCCATAGTCAAAATGAGTTGAGGGTAATGGAAGCCACACAAGCCAGCCAAATAAGGAAAAAAGATCGAGGTAACAAAGTTACCACGAGGTGACCAAGGGTTGGTCTGTTCCGCTGGCCCGCAGGGTAATACCACACGGTCAGCACTTCCTGTTTTGCTCGCAGAATCAATTTCCTAGGCGGTTTTCTCCATTAAAAACATTCGGACTGGCAGGGTCGGTAATACTGTAGATGACTGAAAAAAATAAAAGAAGCGCTGTACATGCTTTGTCGTCTTGGGCAGAATTCAATTAACGCTACAGTGATGCTTCTGCAGTGCGTTATCAAAAATACACAAGAAGATGAAGTACGGCAAGAAGAGTTGACAGAGAAAGGCAAACACTTTAAAAATTGAAAGAAAGAATCAACCGAAGGTTTCAGAGCCAGTTAGAAACACTTGCGAATCCAAATGATATCCGACAACCGTACAGTTTACCTAGTGTTAGCCACAGAAAATTCCGAACGAATAAAGTGACTGTGCCGCAGGTTTGATTTCCAGCAAATATGTACAAGTGTCTGAGTTTCTAAATGAAAACCGGGGTACACGGAGTTATCAACAATTGACAGACATGACCATGCAGCTGGGGGGAATTTCTTTTTTTTAACCAAAAAAGCACATCAGTGCATGAAAGCACACCACCGTTCATGGAGCGAAACCGACACTCTTTACTGTAACAGAGAGAACAACTTCAAAGCCTTCACTTAATAATGTGGGTTTCCGTCAAGCAAACCAGCTTTTGCTTCGAAAAATAACAAAACAAGACGAGCAGACGCAAAAGCAAAAGCAGGCAGTTGGTACAGACGATAAATAAACTGTAACCGATGGGTCTTCAAGTGAAAACGCTTGTTTCTGCACCGTCGCGCCCGAGAAGAAGCATGATGCATATACAGTGTGTATCTACAACAATACAGCTGTAGGACGTCATGGGTGCGGCGCAACAATAAACAATCCTGAAGCACCGAAAACAGGCACTGTCCCGAACCAATCTGTGCGTGTTACTGGTGCAGTTGGTCCAATATGACATGTCTTTCTGCTCGTGTGCTGTATATTCACATGCACGACAGACGCGACGACATGAGTTTTTATGAAGTTTTCTCGCCGCTACCTTGGGTCCGTCGCTGCTTGACTGTTTGCCTGCGGGCGCGCACAGCTGGCACAGCGGGACACTGGTGACAGACAGAGCTCTGGAGACACGTCAACAGTCTAGCCTCTTTATAGTGACTTCATCGGGAACCGTCGTTTTCAGTCACTTTTCATAAAATTAGCCATATATGTGGTCGTTAGAAGTGTCCAAAACAGTGATCGAAAATATATTCTCCATAATTAGCGCACCACTGTGTGCCTGCATGTAGGCATGAAAGACACGCCGTGACAACATGCGTACAGCGTGGATGAAAAAAGAGACAAAAGCGGGACGAAAAAGAGACAAAAAGCGGGACGAAAAAAGAGACAAACTAGCAGTCGCTGCTGGATCGCGAAGAACTACATACTGTTCCTGTCCTATGTATGTAGGTTTTCGGCAAATTGCAGACCAGTTGGCAGATATCGTAGCACAGAATCGTGAGCGCGAAATTTCGTGACAAAAAATAATTATGTGTGTGGCTGGCCTGAAAACCAGATGCGTGTGAACTATCCTATGGAATGATCTACGGCAACCATTTCACAATTAGTCCTCGCTTTATGGCCTGTGGGACGGCAGAGTCAGCCAGCAGTAGTGTGCCAGTAGCAAACACGAACATTGCGCAAGCGCACATGCAGGCTGATTGGTTGGGCTACATACTCCACGTATGGGGCACAACACGCATC
Source organism: Rhynchonema sp. JSB1_4 (assembly GCA_030248065.1). Lineage (NCBI taxonomy): Eukaryota > Metazoa > Nematoda > Chromadorea > Monhysterida > Xyalidae > Rhynchonema > Rhynchonema sp. JSB1_4. The sequence continues at coordinate 24,363 of JASAMV010005035.1, forward strand.
CCTTCCTGGTCAAAGGAACAACTTGTATGTTCGTCAGTGGTCGGTTAAGCCACTCTGAAACAGACAGCCACTAATATCGCCCACCGCAGTGCACATTGGCGCGCCATTCAAATCAGCACCCAGCCTGTGGGTGCAGCAAGCATGCATGTATGCCAGTAGTTACGGCTGTCGCGCGCCCAGTTTTTTATGACCGGCCATTATCTGGGCACACACACACGCGCCAGACAGACACACAGTCCGAACCGATCTGAAGTGCATGCCATGCCGCGCACAATAACTGTGGGTGCACACACCACAAACAACAAAACACAAACGAACATGTGCAGCTACTGTGAGGGTCGGGTATGGGGTTCACCCTGAAGTTCGATGGGTACAAAAATTAATGTGCATATTTTGCGTGCACAACACCACGCGGAGCCCGCTCTTATTGCGGACGAACATTGTTACGCGCGCAGCTTGCGCCTGTCCATATGTCCCACTCAAGCAGCGTTATTCTGTCTCATGAACACAACTTCCTTCGCCCGTCGGAGACGTGCTGCGAAAGGCAGACAGACATTGCAGCCAACAGGGGAGAGGGCCCGCGCGCCTAACGCCGCTGCCAAAACGGGCGGGTGTATCGATTCAGACTTGGTGCATCATTTATAGCTGCATTGTTGTGCTTGTGCGATGCAACTGTGAACCAGACGGACCTATAGACGCACGTTAAAGTTATTGGGCACACATGGTGTTGAGGCCCGAGGGTGTTGCAGGTTCTGAGCGTGACAGCAAGTAGGCCGTACTGGGCACCCTCTATAGATAGTGAGCCACTGTACGATGTTTTTGATCCCCAATCTGCCGTTGATATTGTACATAGTATAGTGGACGACCATTTTTATGGTGACCAACCTGACATGTCCTGATCGTGTCACTACAAAGAGGTTAGACTGTGTATGATGGCCCAAGGAACTGCCTGTTGTGTGAGGAGAACCGGTCGGTCGGGTCGGTCTGTGGGAGTAATGAAATATAATCTTGCAGATAGTGCACGGTTATGAGCAAAAGTAATTTTTCTTGTGCGCGACACGCATTTTCTCAGCGGAATGATTCGAAACGTTCTTTCGCACATTTTGACCTGGACACACAAGTTTCGTAGTTCGTGTCAGGACGATAAAGTTTGGTTCAGTTACCGTCTATAATCCCATCCCTAAAACAGAGGGACATGCGGTACTGGTGCTTGCGGTACCTTAGTTCCTTTTTGTCCGAAACATGCGAGAGTGGTGACACTTGAAAGTGTCATATTAACGGCAAAAAATGTTGCTGCAAAAACTGCTGGATCGAGTCCAAAATGTCCAGGAAAAGTAAACAGCAAATGAGCGTGCGCGAGTAAACAAGCACAAAGTTACCATCAATGTGCCAACTTTGAGACATGCACTGAAAGAAAACATGTCCGCGAGAGATCGGCACTAAATTGACTAGACAGTCAGCTCGCCAAACTGCGTGTTGGTGTTCACTTTGACACCCGAACATTCGAAAAGCTAAATTCAGAATATTAGTGCTGCGCGCGGCCAACCAAACCACACACTGCACAATTTCGCTGCTTTTCAGGATTCTAACTCGCATGGAGATTCGTCGTCGGACAAGTTCGGGGACAGAAACGTGGTGTGATATAAATTTTGCCCGACTGTTGGTCGCGCGTAGGGTTCGAACGGGATCCCGAGGGGTTTTTTAAGCCCCGGCCGCGAATCCCGATTCCGAGACTTAAAAAATGAAATCCTGATTCCCGATCGCGAAAGCTCAACGCCGTTCGATCCGCACTCGTACGCATTGTACTAATTTTAAGCACAAGAAGTCTGAAAGCACTGCAGACGGAGGGAATGCATGTACAAAGGCATACTAGTGCATGTAACGCACAGAGGCCTTATGGTTCTGATCGGACGGAATATTAGCCGTGCTAAGTGGTCAATCCATCACTCGAGCGGGCAATTCAAAGGCAAGTAACGCGTTCTAGACTTTATGTGCATACATAGGTATAATAGAGCAGGTTGAGCTTCACGGTGGCACTTGCCAGCCGACTGTGGGTAACTGGATTTCAGGAGAAAACACAGTACACACGGATCTGAACAAAAATCTGGCATTTTCAGCTTATGTTCGTATATGTAAAGGCAAACCACACCAACAAGGGCCCGATTTCGAAGGTGGTGTGTATTCAAAACGAATATAAAGAGAAAATCATCATGCTCCACTTCGTATTCTTCAACGTGTAACATTTCCCAAATCAGCAGCCACGTCCGAGTGTTTCACTGTTCTGCCAGCTGCGAAATCGGGCTCGTGTTGGCGTAGTTTATCTTTTAGCTCCCACAGGGGGGTGGCACAAGTCAGTCACCATGCAGAGACATCCATGTTAGGTAGGACGCAATCAAGCAAGTTTTCACCGAAGACGCTTACTGCTCAATAAATCTGACTTGACCTGCACCCGCACATAACAACAGTTTTGCACCAGCAGTGGCAGTAATCAGCTTAGCATCTGGGCCGAGTAACGAAAGGTGCCATCATAATTAAGTTAAGCTTTGCTGAACGCTTGCTAAAACTTACAGAATCTTCGGTGAGTGCGTGCTGGGTACGTGGCTGCGGTTGTGACGTCATAGGACCAATTGTAAATTTCTGACTAACGAAAATGTCTGACATTAACACTGACGGCTGACTATCGTTGCGCCATTTGCAAAATAGCACAGCGCATCACCGAACGACACTGTCGATCAACATGCCGTGTCAACTACCGAGCAATCAGCCGAAGCAATTAGCCGAAACCGCAATAAGGAACTATACTTAAAGTGTGCAGTTATGCCTATATACATGGCGTGTGAAATGTCATGCATTAAGTAACGCAGAGATCAAACAGAGTGCATCACCCCAGCACAAAGGGTTTCATTGGGTGAATTAAACCAAAATTGATAAGTTTCTGCGTGCGTTTATGAATAGGACGACTTACATACGATCAGAGTGTCATAAAACCCCATCCTAAACTGGGTGTACAACAAGGATGCAAAACGTCGTATCACATAGCGAGAACACACAAACAGGAACACATTCACTATTGACACACCCTGCATGTTCACATCAGACTTTTATTGATGAACAGGCCTTCTAATCGGAAATTGAACATAATAAAACAACATGAGCACGTGTGCTGTAGATATAAAATCGGATATGATTGTATGAGTGTTATTGTTCATTGGGCAGATGCGCACACACAACACAGATTGGTTTATTACAAAGTTGCGAACATTTGACCGTTTGGTCATGCGGGTGACCCTAGCTGTACACGTGTGTGGTTACTACATACAGTACATATAGGTGCACGGTTGTAAAGAACATGAGTTGCGCGCATCAAAACCCGCACAACCAAAAATTTTAGCATGTGTTCAAATTCAAAATCCCAAGTATTGTTTCACGCTTAAAATCCACGTTGCCGTTGAGGTGAAATCCAACTCCGTGGTCAGACCGTGTCCGGTGCAGCCTAAAAAAATGCAAGAATACACTGCCTACATATGCGAAACTAGCTAGAAAAACACTTTTTTCATCTTCGTCGATGTGAGTAGAGTTTGCTCCAACACACAAGACTGGCTGGATTAGTGATGTTTCACAGCTCGTTATATGAGAACTTTTATATACGACGACCTGACAGACGCGGACCGAGCCCCAAACTTTGACATCACGTTGTCTCTTGATCATCCAAGTGTCATAAACAGATAGTGACCTCAAGTCCCGATAAATATTTAGACAACAGATTTCTGACAATTGCCAAAATGGTTTCGACCTTTGTATGTTTAATGCCAACAGCAAACACTCACAACACCAAACAGACTGCATCTAACGCAAATAATATAATACTGAGCACATCATTTTCTGACAAGGACAGTATTTGGCAAAGGAATGAGTATCTATCTATCTCCAAATATTTTTTTGATATTTTATTGATCTGATTATCAATGTTCATAAGTTCAGTGTCAAATGATAAGTTGAAATGAGCAGCGAAAATATTTATTTATAATATCATGAAAGAAGACCACTTGAGATATTATATAAGATTGTGCGAATGCGAACAACCAAGACAAATAGGCAGAAATAGAAATACAAACGGGAGCGGGAGCACTAAACTTGACTTATTGCATTTATGACAGCCAAGATTTGATAATTGGGCATGCGTATCGCCGCACGCAGTGTGCTTGCGCACGCATAGATATTTTGCTTCTTCAGTTTATCTCATTCTACAAATCTATGTAATTCACAAGATATCGGGTACCGGCACAATTTGTAATACTCAGTCATCATAACGCATTTTTCTTGTGGACTAAAACATAGTGCTATCAATCAAACGGACCAAGTGGAACCGATGAACATTGATGTTTCAAAGCCCATGTACCCAACATCCTACGAGTTGCATAGAAGAAAGTCGTAATAATGTTGTCTGTCAAAACACACGGTTGATCTGGCGCACAAGGCCATGTTGTGCAAACATGGTA
>JASAMV010005036.1:0-97500 GCA_030248065.1 Rhynchonema sp. JSB1_4
AATTCAAATCGCACACAAATGAAATCCGGTTTCCGGTTTCCGGAATCCGGTTTTTATTTTCCGGTTTCCGGTTTCCGTTTTCCGGCAGCCGGAAAGTGCTTTCACAATCATCCGGTTTCCGGTTTCCGGATTTGATGACTTGCACGCGGTTTGACAAGTTCTATATCACACACGGCAACCGCATTCCTTGTCCAGCTGGTGGTGGTGGCCAGTCGTAACGCACTCTGTGCATGTTCCCAAAAGGATACTTTCCTGTTTTTCGGAGCTCTGCAATTTTAACGCAGGAAAAATTTTGTGCAACAGATTGTTCGACATATTCTTGATACATCGATGGGACAAACATCTTATATGTATACATATGTATATTGTGTAGCTGCATCTATCTTGACCATTCAAAGTTTTCTATCTGGCTTTGACGTTATGTGCTTTATGAGCGTTTATATTGTGTGGTCAGCGCTGTTGAGCATGGCAACATTATGCCGAAGTTGTCTTCATGCGGAGGTGTGTTACTGTCAGTATACTGTAGATGTTAATCTACTCCATCTTGAAGAATGTTGTTCTGACTCGGGAAACTTGGCCGTTGCACTGTTCAACTTATATTTATTCCAGACAATTCACACCACAGGGACAAAACGATAAAGCCATATCAACAAAAGCAACAGATAAAATTAGCTACTGTGCACATGCATGCAAGATTTGAGACACTTTCATTGCGCAACCAACCAAACAGAAAAGCTCCTGAAAACTATGTAGTTTGCAGAATTAGCGTTGGCTTTAATTCACGGAAAAGCCTCTGAAAATACCGTGATTTAAAAGAAAGTAGGGACACCTAAATATCGAAAAGCCCCTGAAAACATCTGTTAGACAGTTTAGATGATGATGACCGCAAAATAAGTTTTGCAGATAAATGATGCCAAACACTATGCAGACCTACTTCAAGCTTCAAAAAAGCACGCATCACTCATAGATTTGGGGATATGATTGTGATAATAGTCACTAAAGGATGATGTTTTGTTGTTCTTTGCTCACATACAAACAGAAAAAACTGATTTGCGAGACTGAGACTCTGTTCTTGGATGGAATCATACACATACAGTAGTTCAGATGACTGCTCGTTCATGAAGTCAAGTTCACAAAGTAAAAGTGAGAAACAGTAAAATGTTGGCGTTACTGGATTCCTGAGAAAATTTGAGTCCGATAAGGGTGGTACCTCCAAGAGAATCCTCATGCTGTGTGCACCGGTGCACGTTCCTTGGTCGTGTCCATATTTTTGCTGGTACATGGTGTATGAGCACTAAAGCATTGCCTCGTGGTCACGAACCCACTAAATAATATACATGTGTGTATACATTGTTTAATAGGCGAGGACTAGATGAGTTAATTTAGCAATAGCACGCTTTTATCACATAAGCAAGCAACGAATTACAAGCGATCGCGCAACCGCCAGCAATGGGCATGATAACAACACAGAAATCAAACTGATGTTGTGCAATGTATTGTATTAATCAATTTACGTGAACCATCCCTTAATATCCTGTCTGTTTAACCTCGACTTTGCGTTTCGATCGTGAAGATGCAATGTAAATTAAATCGCACTTTTGCGTTTCTTTTCGTTTTGCGCAGAAATTTGGTTAGTTTTCTTGCGAACTGGGACTTTTTATCACAAAAATATTCTATCAGCCCTTAGTTCAACCTGAATCGCTAGATCGGCGCTCTGATGAGCCCGATAGCACAGCAGGCTCGTGACACTCCGAAGTATCCTCTTTGTGACTGAATCAAACTATGTTAACGTTTGTTAACGGATGTTAGTTATTGTTGAGAACAATTAAGCAACAATCAATGTTAAGAGCAGTTAATGGTTGTTAACGTATGTTAACGTTTTCCTGTTGGTCCCGTGTGTTTATGCTCTCTTCTGTGAAGAAAACCTATGTTTCTGGTTGAGTTTTAGGAAGCTTTGAACCCCAAATGCAGCCCTAGACGGAATAGAACATTCGGAGCGCGCTGTCAATGGCGGAGGGACTCTACATGAAAACTCCGTTTCCAAGAAGCCTTCAAAACAGACTAGTGTTACGGAAAGATATATTTAACAATCCGTTATCTTCTTCCAATCTTCTTACCGGGAAATTTGCAAGAAAACTCATTGATTGGCCAGTAATGCCGACACTGAAACATCATCCTTACCTTATCCACAAAATCTTACTGGGGTCAATTCTGCGACTAGTTTCGGTGCTAACAGCAGCAACTGCACAAAATGTCAAAACTGATGCGCGATTTTTCATTCTGAACATCGTTCCTTCAGTGGGTCTCAATTCGATCGTCTCCCAGCCCCAATATCAGGATCAGAGTGAAACATCAACAACGACTGATAATACTTCAACCGCTGAGTTTACGTCGAAACAATCCGACCACATCGACGAAAGTGCAGATGATAAGGCGTCAGAAGCTGATGCAAAAGGTTAATGTTTATTTCTTAATTTCTTGGGCACAAAACGGTTGAGCAAGCAACGCAATTGATGCACTGCGCAACATTTGCAGCGCGAGAGAGTCAAACCAACATTACAAATGCAGATGATCAAACGGCTTTGCGCCAACACACAACAATCGACAACTCTGAGAACACGACAGCGACCATTGAAGGTATGTCTAGGAATTAATTAAAGGTTCTGGCATTAACCATCACGATTAGGGAAACGTAAACTTAGCCGTCAACGTGCAGTTTGGAATTTTGCGTTCTTCAGACAAGCGGTAAATTATCCTAAATATCGCTTTCAACATTAGCCGTTTAACTGAGTCTCGCCCTACAACACGTTTTGCGCTTAGATGACTGCGTTGTGTCACTCATTGCCAGCACGTGCAGTCAGATGGTGTACGAAAATCACCAGTGATCACTTAACCGTCATCCGTTGGCAGCGTTTCTGACCGCTCTGTGTCACAAATGCAGCGCAACTGCAAAGAATGCCCAGAAATTCCCTTTTGCAGCGACGACCACGTCGAATGATGCTCAGGCGCCGCCGCACTCCGGCGGCGGCGGCGGCGGCGTCGGCAAACACTCCGTGAACCCGCACTATCTGGGTCTGCCGCCCTGGTTGTTGTACTTGGTGCTGGCGTGCACGCTGGCGCTGATGGGTGGCTGCGTGATCGGTGTCGGCTGTCTCGTGCTCGTCAACATACGACGTGAGTTCGGCTTATGGTACTGTGGTCTACCTAGTCAAGTCGTCGTCGCGTGTATTGTGTCTCGCTCTCATTTGGGGCTCGTGCATTCTTGCTTGATTTGACGACAGTTCCATTAGCCCGTGAGTTAGTGCGTGTGTTGTAGCCAGGGTTGTCGACAAGTATACTTCTTTACTGCAATCACTTTTCACGTGAAACTTCATCAGCCACTCTGCTATAGGAAATTTCGTTTCAAAATCAGGCAAGCGACAACGTGAGTCCGACCGCACGCAACTCTCCTCCAAGAGTGACAAAAAACGCCACGAAATCACAAATCAGGTTTGCGGTGTTCAAGGTGCAGTAAAACATGCGACACTAATTCTGGTTCCCCAAAGTCGATTTTAAACTTGGTGATCGGTTCGGATCGAATTTGTCACGGTCACGTAACGTTTTCGCAAACTTACGCGGAAAAACTGGTCGTAACGTACAAATTGTTACAGACCGTGAAATAAATCGACTTCGGGCGGGTTGTTTGGTTGAGTCTGTAAATTTGTATCCTTATTTGGTGGATGACCAAGGCGAATGTCATCCGATCCGCTTACCAAGTTTCATGCTGATCCAACTTTTCCAAATTTTTTTCACAGACAGAAACACCATCGAGCGAACATGCCACTGACGAAACACAGAACAGTGAATATGAACAATCAGACAAGATGGCGAACAAACAACACAGCAAATTGAAAAACAAAGCGGCACAAATAAGCAAGAAAGTGCAAATGTCGCTGAAACATCCGATGGCTCGTAGCCCGACGCACAAAGATAAACAAAATGAAACATCAGCCCTGTTCTCACAGTTGGTGACTTTATGGGTCTTTTTTGCAGTATTCAGCTGGCAGGAATGATTTGTTATTTCTTTCGACACACACGGAGTGCGAAAAAGCACACATGAATTGTGCTGAAAACATGCAATGTTTGTGCAACCTGAGTCAGCGATCAAGCCTTCTTACCCACTTCAGCACCCTATCTAAGCTCATCCATTGCAGAGATATCACCAGAACCGGAAAGGACCAACCAAAGGAATCAAACGAGTTATCGAACGAGTCAGAGTATGGTTAGTCTCTGAATCTGTCTGCCCATACCACCCGTACTCACTCCATCCCCACTAAAAACATTTGCGTAGAAAATGCAACGTTTCGCGTAGTAGTGCTACACAACGGGCAAGAATGAAAGATCTCTAAAAATAAAAACATAAATGAAAACCAATCCTAAACCCGTGAAACGAACACTATTTGTCCAGTAATCGATCGGTCGCAACATCGCCCGCCCCCAGCCGAGTCGACGTTTTCGCTCGGCACTTCGCGCGATGAAGACCTAAATGAAGATGACAAAACGCAGAAGTTTGGAACAAAGTGACTTTACAACGACTCAATCATGACCCGCATATGACTTTCCAATACAAACCCCCTCCCCTCCCCACCTTCCTGAATTGAATAAAAACCACTGACGTATTTGATTCGCGCATAACTGTTTCCAGAACAAAAAATGTTCACAATAACCCAGCAGGGTTGTTTCAAAAAAATGTTGTTAATCACTGCGTTGTACGGCATGCTACAACACATTAGAGCAACATCGCTGGTGAACATCAAAATCAGACTGGACGGAGACCATAGAATCAGCACAATACTACCGGGTGTCACCACAAAAGTTGGGTCTCAGAGGCGAAAACTTTTCAATTTTTGAAAAATATGTTGTATCGATTTTATTTATCCTGAAACGTCGTTTGCCACACTTTTTCTAACAAAAAAATTTTCGTCTAAAAAAATCAAAAATTTTTTTTTAAAAAAGCTCGTTAGTAAAGGTCATCTCTTTTTTCGATTTCGATTTTCAGTGTGGCGTTTCGTCTGATTGATGTTTCCTTTATTTCTGTACATTTTGTGCACAGCACTTGAAAAATCTTAGGCCTTGTAGCGAACCTGGTGCGTGCTATGTGCTCGTGCAGCGAGCATATACTGTATGTATGTTGATGTTGCTTAAAGGGCTCGGGACACAACCGAAGGAAGGGCAGCAGAGCGCAGTGTTATACATCGTTGGAAAGCACTGTGACAGCATATGTCACGCACAAATGTTAAGCTCCTTGGAGATTCGCTATCTCTTGGTAGAGGGACTTTTCGTTCCAGAAAAAAGTGAATTTTTTCACAACTTTAAACGTCCGGTGCAGAAACCCCAAATGAGTTGAAAGTCAAATAACACGTGGATAAGATTACAACAGCTTCTGGATAACTTGTCGTGAGAACTTCAGTCGCTCAAAGCATTGCTTCACTCGGTGAGGGTGCGAAATGTTCCAAAAATCGGCCACATTTTTCGAAAGCACAAGTTTGCCTCTAAATTTTGAGGCCGCGCTTTGTGTTGCAGAAATGAAAATGCAATAGAAGAATAGAGCGTTTTCGAAAGTACCAGAAAATAAGGTTTTTAAATTTGGAAACACTTAGATAGCTGCGTGACAGGCCGAAAAAGACCTAAAAATTGCCCCTAAACTGCATAGTTGCATTCATTGACGGAACTGTGATGTAAATAAGCCACGTACTGTATTGCATTGGAAACGAGAAAGTCAGATAAACGCACAGTCCGACAATCTTGACGAGTTTCAAGACTTCAAACCCCATGGTCCGGCTGCTGCATCCATGCCAGCCTGAATAAGATATTTGGCTATAAGTCGTTACCGTTCAACATTATTGCACATTTGATAGCATCAAACGATGTAGCTTTAGCGTAGCTATCGAACGATATATAACATGTCCATATTATCTCTTACTATGGACAAGAAACGTCAACATTCCGAAATCGCACACGGTGACGTGACGGTTCATTCCAGAATCGTCAAAAAAGCAATTTTTTAACCTCTGCCCTTAAGCGTAAGAATTTATTGGGGCTTGTTATGCATCATTCGAAAGCTACTCCCGAGATACATTGTTTGGTGCTGTCACATTTACAATAGCTGTTAACAATAAGCATTTATAGCTGAATATCATATTCAGGTTAGTATGGCTGCCCCGAGAGATCTGTAGACCTTGGGGTCTTCGGACCTTGATAGGTTGTGAAACCAGACGTTTCTCTCATTTTTTTGTTTCGAATCCGATACAATCTGTGGCCTTTATGTGTCACAATTCTGGCGATGAACGTAACCACCTAATTTAGCGGCAATTTAATGGATTTTTAGGCCTGTCACGGAGCTAGCCATGAGTTAAAAAAATTTAAAACCTTATTTTCTGGTACTTTCGACGATGCTCTATTTCCCCATTGCATTCTGATTTCTGCAGCGCAAAGCGCGACCTCAAAATTTAGGGACAAACTTGTGTTCTCGAAAAATAAGGCCGATTTTTGGAACGTTTCGCACCCTCACCGTGTGAAGCAATGGTTTGAGCAACTGAAGTTGTGTTGATAAGTTATTCCGAAGCTGTTGTAATCCTATCCACGTGTTACTTGACCTTCAATTCATTTGGGGTTTCTGCACCGGTCGTTCCAATTTTTGCAAAAATTCACTTTTTTCTGGAACGAAAAGTCGCTCTACCAAGAGATAGCGAATTTCCAAGGAGCTTAAAATTTGGGCGTGACATAGGCTGTCGGAATGCTTTCCAACGGTATATAACAATATGTCCTGCTACCCTTCCTTCGGTTATGTCCCGAGCCCTTTAAAGGGTCTCCGTCATATATATTCGACCAAAACCAATCTCATTGAAACCTGGCACGGTAATTGGGTTTGGTCCAAAACACTCATGGCCAAGAAAATTTTTCCCCATATCAGCTCCCTGTCTCAGCCCGGAGAGCTGAAAGGTAAAAAATTTTGACCCTACCTCCGCACCTTGAAATTAAAATACCGATCTGTTTCGCATGTTCTTAATGTGCCGTTTGATCACAAATGCTTCATAAACGCTTTGGCTCTAATTTAAAATCATGTTCACTTTTTTGGCACTACCACAGCTCGCGCTACATTGCCAAAACCACGCAAATTTTAGAAAAAAATTTTTCCGTTGTATTTTTGGGCCACATAGACAGCACACAGAACTTTACTATAAAGTAGGTAACAAATCCCATTTATCACGCTATTCAAGCGATCAAAGACCAATTTCCCATCGCTGATAAGTTTCGACAAAAGTTCGTTTAACTGTTGTGAGCCTCAACTTTTTGGCCCCTTTCTGGGGACCCCAAGCACACTTCTATGTCATAATTTCCTGTTTTAATAACGATGTACCAAGGTGATATATGGCACTCCAGATAGTAAAAATATAATTGTCGTTAATTATGTGCAAAACTATGTTGGTTCATCTGCATACTTGGAGGTACGAGCAAGAAATGAATTTTACACAAAATCCACCATATTGACAAATTTTCGCTTCCGTCACATTTTTAGCCTACCTACTGTTGTGATGGAATCGTGGCATTTACTGTCCGATGAAGCCCCATCTTTATTGCTGTTTATCGATCAAAATCCAACATTCTAGCTCTAACGTATCTTGGGCAGAAGTCGTTCAAATGAAGGCACCGTAGACGCTGGTCCGGTTACAAGCCCGGTTGTAGTTCCAAGTCCAACGCATGGACCTCAATGAACACAATTTTTCTAAAGATACGTTAGAGCTAGAATTTTGGACTTTGATCGATAAACAACAGTAAAGTTGGGGCTTCATGGGACAGTAAATACCATACTTCCATCACAACTGTGGGTAGGCGATAAATATGACGGAAGCGAAAATTTGCTAAAATTATGAATTTTGTGTAAAATTCATTTGTTGCTCGTACATACCTCCAAGTACGCAGATGAACCAACATAGTTTTGCACATAATTAACAACAATTATATTTTTCTATCTGGCGTGCCATATATCACCTTCGTACATCGTTATTAAAATAGGAAATTATGACATAGAAGTGTGCTTGGGGTCCCCAGAAAAGGGCCAAAAAGTTGAGGCTCACAACAGTTGAGCGAACTGTTGTCGAAACTTATCAGCGATGGGAAATTGGTCTTTGATCGCTTGAATAGCGTGATAAATGGGCTTTGTTACCTACTTTATAGTAAAGCTCTGTGTGCTGTCTATGTGGCCCAAAAATACAACGGAAAAATTTTTTTCTAAAATTTGCTTGGTTTTGGCAATGTAGCGCGAGCTGTGGTAGTGCCAAAAAAGTGAATATAATTTTAAATTAGAGCCAAGGCGTTTATGAAGCGTTTGCGATCAAACGGCAGATTAAGAACATGCGAAACAGATCGGTATTTTAGTTCCAAGTTGCGGAGATAGGGTCAAATTTTTTTACCTTTCAGCTCTCCGGGCTCAGACAGGGAGCTGATATGGGAAGAAATTTTCCTGGCCATGAGTGTTTTGGACCAAGCCCAATTACCGTGCCAAGTTTCAATGAGATTGGTTTTGGTCGAATATATATGGCGGAGACCCTTTTTTAACGCTTCCTTGCCGTGAATCAATGTTTCTTATCTGATCGAGTGTGCGTGTGTGAGTGGCCTTTCAATGTCTACACGTTATCACAATGCTCTACATTACGTATATTTCGCTTTAGTGTCTCTGTATCAGTTTCAACACATGTGAAGCCCACTGCTGACAATAATATTCAGCCAAAATGCCAAACATTAGCCTCAGAATCTGCCAAATTCTGCTCTTCACGGCCGGTTGTTGTGCCGTAACTTCCTTGGCGAAGCACCTGCCAACAGAATGGCAAAGGGGCACGTGGATAGTGAACGATTGCATTTTCGTATCGGGGCAAGTGGCGCTGAAAGTCTGGTATAATGACACCAATATGAAGGTTGGTGAAATGAAGACCACACTGGATTTCGGATGCCATTGTTGTAGAACGCTGATACGGATTGCAAATATGATCCGATAAAATCAGTCCTGTCGTACCACAATCATCCTAGATCTTAGCTCGCTTAGCCTACGGACCAATAGATCCGTCATGTAAGTTGTCTGGCGGCATTGATGTGCACAACGGCGGTCGATTGTCTAGAGTGCTTTGGCAAGACATTCCTATGGTTACTCAAAAGGTTTCGTCATATGGTGGAGCAAAAAGTTAGAAAAGTCGCTAGTTCTTATGTGCTCCATTGTCGCCGTGCCTCAGCACCAAGAGGTCCAACCAGTGGAGCTTGCAACGAGTCCATTTTCAATTGAAGCTCCAAGGTCCAGTCACCGTTTACGTACCTGGAAGTGCCACGGTGCAAAACGCAACCAGCACTTGTGGAACCAATGTTTCAACTGATGTTCAATCACTGACGCTGCATTTCTTCGAAAATTGGTTCCTGACGTTGAATTTCAGGTTTGGAACAGTTTTGAGTGAGTTTGAGTTAGTTTTGAACGGTTTGTGAGTCTTTCAATCATCAACGACAAGTTGTGCCGCAAATATATCTGACTTGTGTTTTCTAGTCCGAACTTTAACCTCGAAAAAAAAACGGAACTTTATACTGACAAACCTAAGTTGGCATCGGCTGATAAAGGCTAAGGCTACTAGTCCAGTGACCGTTTCCATTAAGGTAGTACTGGTACCTTCGCAATAGTACTGATGCCACCATTTCCATAAACATGATGAGTTTCGACCGAAGCAGAAACACTGTGTGGCAGAGGCAGAACAAACCCTCAGCTCATTCATTAGTTTGACTTGAATTTGGCTTAGAATGAATTGAAATAATTGGATGAGACTTTGTTGCTTGCGAGTGAAAATATGCACGGTTTTCCACATCGATTTGCAGCAACAGCCGGGCGCATGGAGCGTACAGCGGACAACAGTTCATTTTGTACAACATAGAAATGGACGCTGATTTGGCTGAATTTGAAGATTTTGTCAGTCCACAAAGTCGGTCTGGTTTGCCTTTGTCTTTTTGGAATCTTCTTGCCCTTTTTAGGGTTGTTGCCATGAAAACAGTGCCATCGCGCATCGGGTCACCAGTCATTAGGTTTAGCCCGCAAGGCATTACTGAATCAGAAAACAGTAAAAATAAATATGTGCACTGCCATAATTGGCGAGACCTGTACAATCGCTCCAGGATGGTCAAAAGATCGGTCCAATCGTCTAGTCAAACCAAGTTGATTTAATCCAAATTAATTATATAAAGCGCTGTCGACACTCTCTGAATGCACCAAGGTCGTGGCTGGTGTTTTTACTCATTGCAAAGAATGGCCGCTGCATGTTGCTGTGAAAATTAGAGGGACAACAGCATATTAATATCGGGGTTCAGAAATGTCGAGAAAAATTGAGTTTTTCACCTCGCTGGTGGGTCGCAATACAGATATTGGACAATATGGTCTCGCCCTGAACGTTGCTGCACCCAACTTTGTAGCTCGAGCAATCCGCTACACGCGCACAAACGCGGCCGATTGGCGCCGGAACTTCTCGTCGCCGGGTGGCGCCAACGCTGAATATCTATCGTGTCAGCACGAACTTACGGTCACCGCGTCAGATATGTTTGTATTCGAAACTGTCAATCTCACTTATATGGCCGCGTTTGGAATCAATCCAATCAACTCCAGCTCAGGTTCGATATTGGGTTTGATGCCGGTTCTTCTTCCCTCCCCGATTAGGGGTGAATATATGGCCTTAAAACGCTTTTGATTGGTCCACACAACGAAAATATCAGTTCCGTTTCTTGTGCAGTTGAAGGTTTTCAAATATACGACTAAGTGCATCCAGAAATGCAAGCTGTCCGTAGGAACCATTTTCTGGATTGTCGGAATGTGCGTCAGTATATCTCTTTTGCCAAACTCAGAAAAAAGCCACACATGACCAAGACGTCCAATCCAATTGCACCAAGCTTTACACATCCGACCTCAGATTCATTCTCGTGCGCATACGACCGTGCGCGCAACGATGTCTGGCTGCTCGCAGTGTTGGCTGCTGAAATAGGGCTGGTCATGCTGATGCTGCTGTCATATGTCATTGTGCTGGCATGGAAGGGGCCGTACAAAGTCAAGCTGGACGAGAATATGACGAAAAGATGGGAGGTTCGTTGTGGAAAGGGTATCATCTTCTGGTCAAAGTCGGTGTCTCAGCTGGTGGTCTGACCACCGGATCGCCAGTCTTGGTCCGGTGCTATTTTGTGTCAAGAAGGCTTTTCTAAACTTTCTAATTCCACCAATTCGACCAGTGTAAATGTTTCTCAACAACTGCGTTGTTTTACTTGATTAGCTGTTCAATTGACTTGCTTTCAAAATTTGGTTAATTTTATTCAATATGTGCAAATTCAACAACCGTCAATTTTTATGTGTTGGTCGAAACTAAAAAAAGACCAAAAGTATTCTCACATCAAAAAATTATGTTTTGATCAGGCACCAAGGATCGAATCAAACCTGCTTCGGCATGGGTCATCTTCTACAATGGTCACAATATGTTTAAAGGGTGTGTCTAACGTCTCTTAACCCCATGTTTTATGAGGTGCAATCGAAAGATGACCTCGACAGGCCGGCGTGTGCAAAACACCGCGTCTTGTAGCTCGCTAAATCGCGAAATCTTGAGGGTTACTTTTCGAATTAAATCAATTTCCGGACACAAAACTCCAGGCGCTTTTGAGTGGGCGCTACTCACGTTTGGCATTATTCTGCTGAAACATTGCATGTTTAAGCGCGGCTCAGCCGCCTATGCAATGCACGTAGACGCTCAACACACACCGCTCTGGCTACTGGCTTGACTGTGGGCACAACGAACGTTTCATTTAACACATAGAAGCTGGTTTGTGTGTGTTTCGCTTCGCAGCTTTTTTACGTCAGCTCAGTCTGAATTTTGTGTCCGGAAATTGATTTAATTCGAAAGTAACCCTCAAGATTTCGCGATTTGGCCAGTTAGAAGACGCGATTTTTTGCACACGGCGGCCTTTCGAGGTCATCTTTCAATTCCACCCAACAAAACGGGGTTAGGAGACGTTAGACACACCCTTTAAGAGCACTACCACCGCTCACACATAGGTGCCGATCGCAGCCAGCACTGACTCGCTGAACACAACTGATTCGAGACTGTCGGCTGTGCAGAGACGAAATGGTGTACACGTGAACCACGAACCTGACGAACACGATTACAGGCTCTGAAGCGCTTGCGAAAATGTAAGTTCGCCATCTTTATTTCGTCGGTATCAGTAAAATTAAGACCAACCCCCACCAAAAGACCAACCCCCTTTTTGTGTGCAGCGTGTAGCTGGCAAACTATTCTAAACATTCACCAAAAATTTTGTCTCAAAACGCTATGTACATTGAGTTACAGCCTGTTGAAAACACCTGCTAGCTCCGGTTGGGGGTTGGTCTAGTTTCTTATTTTTGAAAAAGAAAACCAAGTTGCTTGGCGGAGCAATTTTCGCGGACAAAAAAGACCAAGCCCCAAAGCACGCGACTCCAACACACACACACACACAAAAGATTGCTTCAGCACATGAGTTGTTGCATAATACCCCAGCTGTGTGTGTGTTGTATTAGGGACTTTACGCTCTCTCGGTGAGTGCGTCGCTGCTGGCCCGATCATTACGTTTATAACGTATCGTAAGGCGGCTTGGCTGTCGGCGTCTTTAGCACAGTGGCAAGCATATCTGACTGTGGTTGTGAGAGCCACGAGTTCGAAGCTTCTCACAGACAAGCTTTTTGATATTTTTGTTTATGTTTTCAATGTGTAAATATCAATGATTTCAACAAACAGAAATAATCTTTTCACACCCGACGTTTGCTTCAAAATACAATCAGAAAAACCCGGCCCAAAAAATCGGGCCGGAAAGGACCGGGCTGACTTTTTCTGAATCCGGCCATGCCGGACCGAGGTAACCCGGCCCGATTCCCACCTCTGTAACAAGCGTTTTGAATGATAATGCTTCTTTTAAGACATTTTAATGAACCCCGTATTAAATCATTTTCAAGCAGGTGAAAAATAAATGGCAGAGAAAATGGGGGTTGGGCTATTTTTCGGTTTTCAACTGCTCCGCCAAGGGGCTTGGTCTATATTTATTTTTTTGTGAACTAAAACCAACCGACAAATAGCTTTGTTTTTACTTGGATATGATGTTTCAAAGTCTACTTTTGTTTCTATGATGATCAGCATGCTCCCTTACGTAGACATGCCAAACATCAGCCTACCGAACCAAACCGTGTTGGAAATGCAGTCAGGCCAACTTCAAACGCTTTTTTCTCGAAAAAGTGGTTTTGGGGGTTGGTCTTATTTTTACTGATACCGACGATTTAGTGATATTGTCGGGAACCGGCATTTTTAGTCACAATGGGTTCTATTTATTGCATAAAATCGAAATCAGCGGTGAAAGGCACATTATGTTGCACAATGTTGGTGGAAAGTGGGACAGTGGTGAAAAAACGGGATCCAAAATTTTTTCAGTTGTCCAGAACCAGGGTTGGAAAAAAAATTTTTTTTTAAACAAGTTTTTTTTAAAAAAAAATTTTTTTTTTAAATTTTTTTTTAAAAGTCTGAGATTCGGGGAAATTTTACCAAATTTGCCTAAAAAACGCGCAAAATCGCGAAAAAATGCAACTTTAATTGACAAGTCACTTTTGTGACTTGGTTTGCATCACTTATCAAGGGTGTTTACGTCATGTCGGTACGATCCAACAGTCTGTGCTTGATATGGACCTATGATTGCTGCTCTGTGGTATCGGACACAACAGTTTGTGGCCGAATAAGCAAGATTCACTCATAAACCACACAGAATTGAGAATATAAGCTGCAGAAATACTTGTCGGGCAGCTGAATCAGTCGTATACGACCGACCTGGGGGCACTTTCTATTCCGTACAATTGTAAAAACTTACAATTTGTAAGTTTTTGGTTTTATCATATCTTTCGATTTCGTTGTTTGTGTTCGTTCGACCAGCGTAAAAGTTGCTCCCATGTGCATTGTGAACAACTTTTACGCTGGTCGAAAACACAGAAACCACGATATCGAAAGATATGACTAATCCAACAATCAACCGTACAATTTGTAACTCGTTACAATTGAAATAGAAAGTGCCCCCTGATGGGGTATGACATCGAAGTACCATGTAGGCACATGCATACTGTGTCTCATGTATCAAGGGAAGGTATAATAACATCATTTGGGGTATCTTAGGTACCAAATACATGCCCCAAAGGTGATTTTGTGAAGAAAATTTTTCGACCCTTGAGAAAAAATGACAAAAAATAACCCCCAAAAAGGCCATTTTTGGACGTTTTAGAACATTTTGTTCCCCCGAAAATTTAAAAAAAAAATTTTTTTTTAAAAAATTTTTTTTCAAAAACCTTTTTTTAAAAAAAAAAATTTTTTGCCCAACCCTGTCCAGAACTGCGGGTGCGCAAATTTTATTCGAGATATGTACGATTAAGATGAATGAGAAGTGACCATCAAAATATGGCACCTACCCATATTAGACCATTATGTACAAATAAAAAGTAGAGCAGATCAACAAATACAAATCGTCGATAAATCAGTCTAATGTCCACAATCAGGCCAGCAGGGTCCGATTTCTTCAGTCAGAAACTGTGGCATATATTTCGCTTGCGCCGGGAATGATTTGGCATATTGCAGCTCGCTACGAGCAAGTTGGGCCTGAAAGAAAAATATTAGAAATGATGATTAAAAGGGTGCTTTCTTCATGAAATTTAGAGACGACCTGTATCTGCGAACAATTGACACGGAATTGCTCCCTCCACGGCCATTGGCTCACACCCGGCACACACTCGGTCTTGTACATTAGACGCTGTAATGTGGGGTACGGTTGGGTTACGGTAAATGTACTGTACATAATCGGGCACAGGTGAGATCGGTAAAGTAGCGCAGTCAAAACTATTAGGGGACGATTGTATGTGTCCTCCTCCGCTGCATTTGTTTGCTAAGTCCTGACTTCTACATTTTCAAGGTATGTAACTTGGCACCAAACACCCGCTCTTGAAGATTACCGTAATGTTTTCAATCTCACCAGAGATATAATTAAAATACAGTACCCCAATAAGACTACCGTAACCCACTTCAAACGGCGTCGGCCATTCATGAGTGAGTGCACTGGTGTTCAGCAGCGGGATTTCGTTCGTTTTCCAGCTGTGAAACATGAACATACGGTGACACCACATGCCATACGTTAACTGCCAGTCTTGAACCTGTCTAGGTGGAAGCACTTATTTATTTCCTTTTTTTAAACATTGTTACTTTTCAACAGGGAAAAATCAAGATAAGTGGTATAGTAAATTTCCAAATTCGCTGCCGCACAGTAAAGTACGCCCCATAGTTAATGTCCGGTTCTAACCCCGAAAATCAACTTCTGAAACATTTGGACAGCCAACACACACGCAGCTTGCCAGCTAGCCAGGCAGCTGCGCGCAATGGGTGATATTTTCGAAACGGTGTAAACGTGAGTTGGGTGTAAAGGTCGGTGTAAGCTCAATCGAAAGCTCGGTCGGTGTCAGCTCGGTGTAAACATGAAATATTGCCTGCTGTTAACGTGGAATGTTTCATGTTTACACCGAGCTAACACCGACCGAGCTTACACCGACCTTTACACACAACTGAGCTTTACACCGTTTCGAAAAGGCCACTCACAGTGTGATAGACCTCGGCGTAAACTTGAAACATTCCACGTTAATAACAGGCAATGTTTCACGTTTACGCCGACCGAGCTTTCGACCTAACTTTACACCGACCTTTACGCCCAACTGACCTTTACACCGTTTCGAAAATTCCACCCAATGTTTCAGAACCGCGCATGGTTAGCGTGCGGGTCTATAACTTGACATTAACTATGGGACGTATTTTACTGTGCGGCAGTGATTTTGGAAATTTACTATAGATAAACTTGATACTCACTTACCCATCCGTGAGCCCTTCTCATGATCAGCACTTGCGGCACGCGTCTGCGTCTCGCACCCAGCGCATAGCGCACGCATGTTACGTACCTGATAAAATAAAAAAAATTGTTTAAAATTCCACCTGCGGTGACCCAAAAAAGTTTTGAACTGACTCCATATAAGAATCATAGTCGGTGGCATTCAGCCACAAGTTCATGCACATTTCGTGCTCAACCAGCGCCTGCGGTTCGAGTGTCTTGAGCAGATGCATGTGAATAGCACCGTTGTCGTGGCCACTGCAATGCAAAACGATCATGCGTTCAAAAATTTTCAAAATTCTTTGTCTGGTGTCGCTTTCTTCATGCTCAATGTGCTGTTAATGACTGGTGCACAGGCCTGCTGTGTTTCAATGTAGTCGATTTCTGTGTCCTCCTTTGCGTTTTGAAATTTGACTATTTGATCGTGAAAAATGTACAAATGGCAACAAACGAAGAATGAAACATAATTGGTCACAAGGGTCCAGACCAAACAATGCTGAATTCAATGTCCGTGGCTTCACCAATTGACACCAAATGTGATTTTGAAGACCTGAAGTTTTTCGGCACGTCAAACTCATAGTCGGCCCAGGTCCTGAGGAACGTTCGAGCGAAACCGGTATTTTTCGCCAGGTAATTACCGGCCGCAATCTCCCAGTTGAAAAATCGTTCGTAGAAGATCAGGTCGACGGAAGGGTCGAGGTACTCTTCGAGGCATCGATTGACGTTCACCTAGATTATCGGGAATAATACTGAATATGCACGCATTGTATTTCAAAATCTGCCCGTCCTTCTAACTGCTTCCAAGTTTAATCGTGCGCTTCGAGATTAGAAATGTAAATGGTACGTAGCCATGTTTCATATTATGTAATTTTGGGCACACCTCACGGCGCGTGTAGGCATACCCAACCGGGAACTGGGCATTGGGAACTATGTAATTATTTCCGTGTCCTAGAATCCATTTCCCAGTTCCCGATATAACTACACGTATGTGTACCGAAGTGGGAACCGGAAACTTTTCCAAACATTTTTTGCACTCATATGATATGATGACAAAACACTTTCTGTGCCACTCAAGTCTCGTTCGCTGATTGGTCAGATTTCGCACGTAACCTGTTTTGGCTCGCATTAGTGGTGGTGACAAAGCCATATTGGAAAATGAAAATAGAAAACTTGAACGTAGAAAAGAAGATTTAATTTCCATCATCTAGCATGACTAAACTATTCATATGACAAAGAGTGCGCGCTTAGGTCTTTTGTGATCATGGGTTTCAGTGATCACTTCGTAAATCCTCCCTCACCAACCACCGCGGTGTCCGCGTCCATAACAGCGAACCAGTCGATTTTGCCTCGCAATCGTTCCAGATGCACTGCGGCTGCACAGTGCTTACGATAGAATATCTGAACAAAATTTCACTTTGATCAAATCAACGAATCAATCGATCAATGCAATAAATCAACGGCAAACATTTGAGTGCGGACAGTGTTTGGCCGTAAGCGGGTCGGAGGCCAGTTCGACAACAAGGATTTCGTACCCGTGTATTTGTGCGTAACAGTTTATGGTCGTGTACGCGACTCTGGAATAATTTACAGCTGATCTATATTTCAACAACAACAATTTGTTAACAATGCAACCCGATTTCGCTCTATGATGATTGGCCTAGTGTACCGCCCACCGGTATTTCCAATGTACATACATAGCTCATGACTGGAACTAATCAAACAATCGCTACCCCTGCAACTTTGGCTTCCGGTCCAAGACAGCGGAAGCTCACCATTGAACAAAGTGAAATCTCTTACCTGTACAAATGTTGCAACGAATCAGTAAAAATCGCTATGAAAATGACGACTTTGCCCAATATCGGCCGAAAGCAGTCGGATTCCGGCGAGGAGTTTCTATTAACAGCATAAAAGCTGTCGTAGTCGATTTCCGTTTGATTGCTCGTAAATTTTGGCGCGTAAAATTGAAACTTGGCGTCCATGAATCTCATTGACGTGGAATTTATGATTGTTTCCAGCATTAAATAGCCGCAGAATGGGATTAGCAGGATCAGAAGAGCGAGCTTCCTCAGACGGCGAGTCCACGCGGTGGATATCAGGCGGTGGCGCATTTTGCGTGGGCTTGGGGAGCCGGGGCTGTAAGGATCAGTTGATTTCAATCCTTTTGAAGGTAAACATTGCGCGGAGTGAATACTCATGTTGTTGTGACATCATATTGCACGTTGTTGTCACCGCTGAAAGGGTTGGATTGCGCTAAACCGAGCGGGATCGATGGTCCCTAGGTGAGCGCTCTGTGTCGTACGATAATGATCACGAAAAGTCAGTTACGCAAGCTATAGACGTGTCTCCTCTGCCATTTCAAACCTGTCGTGTTACAAATTTGTACGTCAGCGGGAGACAGCGCGAACCTGTCAGCTTTGCTGGCTGTGGTTGCATATTTATGTCTATCGCGTGAAGCACATCCAACAGTGTCAGCCATTTTTTACACCCAGCCATACCAGTTCAATATGGAGAAAAAATATTTGACCGTTCCCACGGCCGTTGTATCCACAAATTTGGTTTTTCGATCGCATAACATCTGACCATAGCAGACTGCGCTTTCATGTCTTATACTCCAATAGCAACCAAGAGCAAGTCAGTAGCCGGCCAGATTTTCGTGAAAAACGGTGCATCGAAAATCGAAGCACAGAACCAACAACTTGCAATCGCGCGGATGCTTTTGCACCTACGTATGCACGTAACCATTTAAAAAAAACGAGTAGTTCTATTGTTATATATGATTTATGTATTTGTTCCCTCCAATCTTGTTGTTGCCGCATTGTTTGCGTGGGATTCCTAACGTAACAACCACTAAAGTTCAGAAACGTAAATCACAATGAATAGATTTTGAGATGCTCTCAAGAAAACGGTTCTCATAATGTGTATTATCCTGACTGAATATTTTACTGCAAGACATCGGATCGGAACAATGCATACACAATGTAATTTCCCACACAAAAAAACGACTGAAGTTGTGCTGGTTGACGGAAAATAAATTGTTTGACGAAGCGTTTTGAATTTTAGACTGATAAGTTACTGTTGGAGATCTCATATGACGCCGTCTTTACCTTGGTATGTGAGGCAAAGCACAACTCGTGGACAGGAAAAATATCATCATCTTTGGATTGGGTCCAGACAGTTTCAAAATGAGGGATTATTCAGATCGGATGGGAGAGCGTCGTAATTCTCCGCAGCGATGATTGTTCCGCTCCAAGAACAGAGCTACAGATTACAGGAAATAATTTCCGAATAGAGCCACCGGTGCTTTACGTATGAAAAAACAGTTTGGAATAGGAAATTAATCTGGGTGAAAAATTTTGCCAATTTTCGTCGCTGGCCGATTTTCTCACCGTGGCACTAACACTCGCACGTCGTGTTGTATTGGTCGCACAGTGACTATGATAAGAATCCATTCAAAAATTTTCCTGAATGGTAAGGCACGTCTCGCTGCAGATTACAAGCGTTCTGTGCACCTGAATTCGAGGCCCTCGGTGTGCCACAAGAAATTAGCTCACAGCAGGACAAAATGATGCACTGTTGATATCAGTTTTCATTCGCGAAAGAGCGCTATTTAGGAGTATAAAGTCAAAATTGAAGCCGGAGTGGAATCCAGTGAATAAATAGAAGTATGTAGGCCGATCTTGCTGCAGCCCGTTTTTAGCTACTGTTTGCGTCAACACGCAACATTTGAGGTAAGAACGCTGGAAGTTGCCATGATCAGCACAACAGCGCAAAAAATGGTTGCAATGCAATGGTTGACTACGAGCCGCAAACCGCATTTATATAAATGTAACCCTACAAATAATTGTTGTAAACTAAGACAGTAAATGCCAAGCTGTCTGTCTGTGTGAAAAACAAAACAATGAATACTTGAAAACAGCACCCGACGTTTAGTGGACCAGCTGTGAAAGAACGCTTGAAAAGAAAGGCAACGGGGAAGACATCAATGAATCGATGAGTCTATGAACGGAAACATTCAACATACAGTAATGGCGCAGGGAAAATTGGGTCATCTCAAAATGAAATATTTTTTGACGTGTAGCGGGAACAGCTGAGATCTCATTTGTGTGGGGTGTGAAAAATTTCTAAAAATAGACGAGGTAGGGCCTATACTCATTCCTAATGGTATTTACCCAGCTGGCACATCTAATTTTCACGGCGCACGCTCGCCAGCAAAAACCACAAGTGCCAAGCACAAACAGTGCTGGTTGCGTTATGGAGTTAGTTACCTATACCGTGGATGACGTTTTTCTTATTTGTTGTTTTCAATTGAGCGATTCAGCAGCTGTATAGCTGTGGTGAATAGCGACTGACCAGTTTCGTGACGTTGTTATGAACAAACAATGCAAAAAGTTACCGCATTTACTAACACCAGCTCAGGCTTACGATGTTATGGGGCATGTGGGCGTATTATGTGTGTCCAGATCCGGCACTGCGTGCCTGATTACATATACATACGTAAAACGAACAGTATGGATAATTCAATTTCTTCAATTTGAATTCGTTCTCATTCGCAGTGCGCACTCAACAGTTTGAAATTAAAATATTCAAACCATATTCAGACTGGATGCACACAGATGCAATGATGTTCTATTGTCTAAAATGCTCGATTTCTTCGCAACTTGGAACTGTGATGTGTATTGCGAAGACACATGCCAAGCGCACTAAATGTGCAGCACGTGAAACAATTAGCATGAACCGACAGCTATTGGCATTATAGTATGCAAAACAGCACTTCGTTTCCGAATGGAGCACATAATCCAAATTTTCACAAGCATTAGCTGTCATCATCCTGCGTCACAGCTTGAAGGACCGTAAACCTGCACATATAATACCGAAGGTTGTAAAGACAACTATCAGTGCATATACATAGCAAACCCATGGACCGTACTGTGGAAGATACATAGGCAAATAATGAAACATCGTGTGTTAGTTCATCGAAAATTTACGGCACACGGATTTCGGATAGTATAATTGTTTGCTGGGCGCTGTTTCTCCATGGGAGTAAAATAAGTGCACTGCAAATTTTCATTTAATTGTGTATTTTTTTTCGAACCCACGAATACTGTGTGTCGTGTAGAAACTGTGTTTCAATATAACTGTTGTGGTACCACACAACAGCAAAGATTTGTGATGATAAACGAAGCAAAGAAAGAGAAGTCCGAGCGCTGAGTACGCACATTACGCACACGCATTACAATACGATCTAATCTGCGGCGAACAAACAATCAACATATGATAAAGAAAAAAAACGTGAATATCAATAACCCTTATCTCTCTATCCGTTAAGCAAATAGAACGAGGTGTGAAGATAACCGGTCGGCGCCCGGTCCAGTTTTGTGGTCTGTAAATATTAAATTTCGTAATATACAGTAATATTAAATATAATGAAATAACGGTGTAAAAGATAAAGGCGCTATGATTTAAGCCACACCAGATATTTATGGCTGTCTTGTCTTTATGAGTGAGGCAGGGACGTCAGAAAGTCAAAATTAGGTCTGAGGTTTTTTTTGGATTCCATAGGCTGTAGAAGAATCGCACCGTTTGACCGGCACCGGCACACTGTATAATCGGGTCGACAACGGACGCCGATGTGAACACGACGACAGCCAGCACCGCTCAACAGGGATATGAGAAGAGAATCAGGGTATCTCATGTCACCACCACCCACATGTGCTGACTGAGCTTGGCTAATTTAGCAGCATTTGTCACCCCTGCCGATTTTGAAATGAAGAAAACCTGTCTGGACGGGCATCGAACTCGATGGTATACTCTGACAACATTTTTGGGAGAAACTTTTCAAACGCGTTGCCTGATCCGTAAAGCACACGCAACAGGCGCAGCCAGCTGAGCGAGAACGGAACACGCGGCTTCGCTCACTACAGAGAATATTCATCGTGAAATAGTAATTTAGAGAAATCTAACAATCTAGATTTGGTCTAAATGTACAGTCACGGTCGTCGACTCAATTAGTCAACTCTCGTCATCAAATGAAGCAGCCCTAAATGAGCGCAAGAAACTGTACATGTTAGTTGGCGAGAAGCGTTGGCGATCTGAGTTGACGACATTACTATAAGCCGTAGATTTGGGGGCGAAACTGTCGTTCACTATATGGAGCTTTGTCGAATAACGTGTTTCCCATTACACGGCCGTTAAAAAGTCCTCCCCCTGTTCGATTCAGTCTGCCCCGTCTTAACTGCACTCAGGTGTTCCGCAGGCGCACCAAATCAGGCCGAATAGCAGATGTCTTGGTCAAATTTGCACCCAAAAATTGTGCTAAATGTGCACCTATTTTCAGCTGCTTCTATTCAATTTCGGAAATCTGTCGTGCGTCGAGCTCGATCCGCCATTGCCCATCATCGATCTGTTACATATCGATCGTGAAACATCAGCCAGTTCGGACGCACTGGTCGCACAACTGTCCAAACACGCCGAAATGTTGTGGGACTATTTCTCGCTGAAGATCGCCCACCGCATGAACAAACTCAACAGCTGATGTTGCACGCTGTGCCTTTGGCTGACTATCCCATGCCAATCAATAAACTGCCCAGTTTGATGGCACAAATGTCACGTGTTGTTCAGTCCAATGCAATGACCGAGATGGAATGTCTGGATGGATTGTGTCGTTGTTTGGCCAATTTCTACGCGTTTGACCTGGATTTCGTGACATTTCTGAAGACCACCAATGCGCAACAGCCGGACATGGTCGATGAGCTGGTAGGTAGAGTGTTGATGCCTCCGTCACAGAATGCGAGCAGAGATGGTCAATCAATGGTGTTGGCCAAGCAGATTGTGGACTTGCATGATTTGTACAAAGTGTTTGAGCGATGTTGATCTTATGACGGTCGTTTCTGACTTGCGTGTGTTGAAATAAAGGTTTGTGCTGGCGGGTGTACGCAAGTTGGTGACGCAACGCAATGAATTTCTTGCGCTCCTCGTGCTGCTCAATTGTGCGTTGCCTTCACAACTTCCGCATGCGTCATTTGTGTTAGCCACAATGAACGTGACAAGTTCTTGATTCTTGTTTGCGAAAGTCTGTTTGCATGAAGCGCATAATGATCGATGTTGTTTATTCATAAAAAAAATACGGACATGGTTGGCAGGTACATATATCTATGATGACGTTGAAAACAATTGTCAAAAATTATCACGCGCTCGCAAATCACCGCGAAGGAAAAACAACGCTCCTTTTTTGTCCCAGAAGTTCCACCAGATATCAATATCTACATGTGGATACTACTGTGGGTTGTGCACCTTGAAAAGGCAAACAACCTCCATGACGGCTGTCCTGAGAATGATGTTTCACTCTGCCACAGATTGACGAACCGGAGGTTCGTGATGCATTCTGGGAGAAGCTAGTCCAGTTTCAAAATGGACTTCCCTTTTTCTCAGGCTTACGGTTAGGTTTGCCCTTATGCTTACCACTAGGCTTAGGCTAAACCATTGAGCAAGCCTTCCATCGTGAAATCGATTATTTACGTTTTCAAGTTTCAAAGCAACCTGACCAACTTTTCCCAAAATGCGTGAGTGTGATGGCCGAGTTCGTGCGGCCGAAGAAGCAGCTCAGATTCACATGCGTCAACGTCAATGAACCGACAATGACAGGGTCGGATCATCCGTTTGACTAATTTTAGTGTAGTCAACGGAAGTTGTCGACAATCATCGTGTGTTGATGCAGCATTATCGAAACGTGAGCAACCCGCCATACAACACATACCTGTTCCGCACTTATAGCGTTTCTGTTCACTGCATTAGAATAAATCAAGGTGCAGGGTTCTTTTGATCGTGAAGGCAAACTACACCAACACGAGCCCGATTTCGAAGGTGGAATGTATTCAACGAACAGAAAGAGAAAATCATCATGCACCACTTTGTATTCTTCAACGTGTATAGTAAATTTCTAATTTCGTTGCCTCATGTATTTTTACAGATAGACGCAGGGAAACTCCCGTTCGAAGTCGAAGCAGGCAACAAGCTCAACGCACAATCAACAAGCCACGCAGCTGAGGCACACAGCTGAAACATTCGGAACGCACACGAGCCAGCTGCGTGGCTTGTTGCCTGCTTCGACTTCGAACGGGAGTTTTCATGCGTCTGTAAAAATGCATGAGGCAACGAAATTAGAAACTTACTATAACATTTCCCAAATCAGCAGCCACGTCAGAAAGTTTCACTATTCTGCGAAATCGAGTTCATGTTGGTGTAGTTTGCCTACATTTTGCAATGGAACTACAGTCACATTTCGACCCTCATTCAGATCACGAAATGTTCAAAGGACGAAACATTGTTCATGCGGTGTGGGGAGAATGAACTACAGTATGTACATACAGAAGAAACAAATGAACCAGAAGGGATTGGGGCCAAGTCACAGCGCGCTGATTGCTTGTTTGTTTGAAATTAATCTCCAATAATAATCCCACCCAGCAGGGTGCAGCGGTCAGCCCACAAACAACAAACACATCGTGTGCTGGTGTGCGGCCCCATTTGTTGATTTGCTGTGCACTGCATAAGCTGTTGTTGTGCGTCTCTCATGCCTCTGCCTTGGTCGGCTCTCAGTAGTCATTCTGTCTTGACATGTGTGCTTTGCTTTGCCAACATACGTCTTCTGTTGTGTGAGTTTTGGCTAATATCAATGTGGTCAATTCAGATCGTCAACTCATCCCTATGCATTCACGCAAGACTGCTTGTATTGAAGATTTGAGTTGACGACAAAACAACCAGCTCAGTTTGCAATCGTGTGTCAATTCTTTTCAGCTCCTTGAAACTGAACTTTTTGTCCTCTTTTCACCGTCATAATTTTCTGAAATAGTGAGTGAACAAACTGAACAGTACAGCAATGTGTGTGCTAATCGGATGCCCGTTTCGGCCTGCTCTTGCAGAGACCTGTGGTGCCCCAGGTCATCGTCAGTATAATCACATCAGATAGCAGCGTGATCCCAACGACTTCAGTTGCACATCAGGCGCTCAGAATCAAGCACTTCAAGCCTCAAATTTGAGCGCGTTTATGGTTCACCAAAGTCCTTGTTAAATCTCACAATCATCCATTTGCTGAACAATTGACGATTTTCAGTGACAAAATCATAAGCGAAACAGGTCTTGGTGAAACAAACCTCCCAACCGTGGTTTCTCTTTTCAGATTCGTATCTCGTTATGCAATCCTGAATGAATCTAGATCAGATCGTAATCAGTACTTATCAAACAACGAAAGATCTGGGTCGAAACAATGAAACATCAGACAGTTGGTTCACTGGCGGCCTCGTGTGAAGGTTCGTTTGGTGGTACTCAGAGTTTAGAAACTATGTGTGGTTTGCGGTGACAAGAACAATTTTTGTGTGTCATCTGATGGTGTCAAACAGCGGTGGAAAAAGACCGGCGGACGGAACAGCCGCTGCTGTTTTCTTATCCAGCTTGTATCTTTGACTTGGGTTTGACTTGACTTTGGCTCAAACTTGGACTTGAGACTAGGCACAGGTTCGTGCAAAGGCCCCGTGTACATACATATCTTTGAGTGGCAGCTGTTTTTGCCCCGCTTTTTCCCCGACGCTGTTTTGATCGCCGCGAGGTCAACAGCTATAGAAATGGCCAGGTGTTCCGTCACGGTGGTCTGATAAACGCGGAATTCGGTTGCCGAAAAAAATGGCCATGCCGCCGCTTTTATCTGTACATTCTCTTCCGCATTCCTGTATTATCGAGACGCAGCCCATGGAATCTACACGCACGCATGCATCGCTCGAATACTATGTGGCGCTTATTCGAATTTCCAATCCCCGATGACGCACCGTGTCTAATGTACCATTTTCAGCACAACTGTTCAGCAACGCGCAAACCGCGACCGCGTCACTCCAAGTCAAGCAAATCAAACGTCTGTTTTTATGGTTGGTGACCTGACCGAATCCCTTTCAAAGTTTCTGTCTCGGGCAGGGTTGAAAAAAAAATTTTTATTAACGAGCTTTTTTTAAAAAAAAATTTTTTTTTGATTTTTTTTGACGAAAAATTTTTTTATTAGAAAAAGTGTTGCAAACGACGTTTCAGGATAAATGAGATCGATACAACATATTTTTCAAAAATTGAAAAATTTTCGCCTCAGACCGAACTTGTGTGGTGACACCCTGTAGTATTGTGCAGATTCCATGGTCTCCGACCAGTCTGAGGTTGATGTTCACTAACGATGTTACTCTGATGTATTGTAGCATGCCGTACAACGTATTTTAATGCATCTAATGCCGTATATCTGATATACGACCATCAAAATATCGATTACAGCCCAAATCTTGCGCGTCAGATCGACTTTGCGCGCCCGGTTTTGCACCAGACCTGCATATATACATGTGTAGTAGCATGTAGTAGTACATTATCGGTGCCACATTACTATAAAAGACCAGCCCCGCGCATCCCTGTACGGATTTGGGGACAATACAGAGCGCCGCAGGCGCGATTTTGGAAAAATTGTCTCGTCCACAGAAAAAAAGTGCCAATTTTTTGCCTCGAAAAAGGCCATTTTTGGACATTTTAGCCCATTTTGGACAACTTTTTTTTATTAAAAAAAAGCAAAATCTGAGTTTCAAAAAAAATTTTTTTTTTAAAAAATTTTTTAATTGACCACTTTTTTTTAAACAACCCTGATCAGGACGCAACCAATCGGTTCGCCAGAGTCGAGTAACACGATGTCCAAACTTTGTTTATATATACTGTAGTAAATTTCTAATTTCGTTGCCTCATGCATTCTTACAGACGCAGGGAAACTCCCGTTCGAAGTCGAAGCAGGCAACAAGCTCAACACACAGTGAACAAGCCACGCAGCTGACACACACAGCTTGTGTGACTGAAACATTCGAAACGCACGCGAGCCAGCTGCGTGGCTTGTTGACTGTGTGTTGAGCTTGTTGCCTGCTTCGACTTCGAACGGGAATTTTCCTGCGGCTGTAAGAATGCATGAGGCAACGAAATTAGAAACTTACTATACCCCCCAAGATCAAGCGCGGTCGAAGGATTGTTAACCAGCAGCTTTAAAGGGGAAATTGCACATTCCTAATCGCCCTTCAAACTTTGCAAGTGCTTAGACTGCAGTCTGGGAATCACAAAACTCAAATTATTTAGTATGAATTTGCTAAGATGCATCCATGAGATGCAGTTCAAAAGGAACCGCAGGGAAGAAAATTTGCCGCGGACCGGCCGAATTTCTACCTGCACATTCAGGGTTTCAAATGGTCTTGACGCGATCTGCTAATGTTTGCGTCAGAACAGAATGTTTCAGCCCGCTCGCCACGCTGGTTGCACGGGCGATGCCGCACGCAATGAAAGAGAATGACGAAAATTTTCGAAATTTCTTTTGCGAGATGTGGCAAGTTGGCTGGTGCACCATGGAACATTTTGTTCTGACGCAAACATTAGCAGATCGCGTCGAGACCATTTGAAACCCTGAATGCGCAGGTTGAAATTCGGCCGGTCCGCGGCGAATTTTCTTCCCGGCGGTTCCTCTTTATTTGCATCATGTGGTTGCACGTCTGAGAATTGGCAACAAGTGATTTGATTTTTGTGATGTCCAAACTATTATCTAAGCCCTTGTAAAGTTTGAAGGGCGAAAAGGAATGCGCAATTTCCCCTTTAACATGCCAATAATTTTATAATAATTTTATTTTATCCAGCCTCAAATTTTCTACACCCGAGAGTCTCAGATCTCAGACCCTACACAGCTCACACAATGTTTACCACAACATGCGCAAGGCAGCCATTCCACAGCGCACACACAACGACAACACACAGCCGGCACAGCGACAACACAGCAATGTTTCAGCTGGCAAGCTTTGTTGTGTGTGTGCGCTGTGGAACGGCTGCCTTGCGCATGTTGTGGTAAACATCGTGGGAGCTGCGTAGGGTTCTGAAAACTATGGAGCACAAACAAAAAACTTGATAATTAGATGATTTTTATTTGCAATCAGGGTTGGGCAGAAAAAAACGACGGCGTTTTTTCTTAAAAAAACGACGTTTTTAAAAAAACGCCTGGGTCGTTTTTCGTTTTTTAAACCCTGAATTTCCTTGATTTAACCCGATTTTTCAGGGAAAGTACCCTGATTATCAAGGAAAATCAATTTTTTGTCCCATTTTTTCAAAAAAATTTCGACCAATATTTACTTTGTCGAGATACGTCGATATACGGAGTTTGACTTTCAGTGATGACCCCGGCCAAAGTTGGTCCCATGATGCGGGTCTGATATGGGACCTTAACAACTCGCTAGAAAGGGGTTGAAACCCGTTTATTTTGCCTCAGAACACATAGAATTACTTTATTTAACCACGTTTTCTTCAAAACATGAGCGTTTTCCATTTTTTGAGGGCATATTTTGGTCATCTGGGAGTTTTAAAAAAAACGTTTTTAAAAAAACGTTTTTAAAAAAACGATTTTTGGGAAAAAAACGTTTTTTGCCCAACCCTGTTTGGAATTGACATCTTATTTCATTCACCACAGATGCTTAAAATTATACGAGTAGAAAATCCTAACAAAAAATGGCCAGGTTTCTGAAACCTTTTACTTTTTTATTTAACAATGCGGACGTTTCAATAGCTATTGTGCATTGCGGTTTTCGCCACAATGTTGGAGGTTGCTGTCATTCCAGTATCAAACTTTGAAACAGCCTATTCGTGTCACAGCAGCATTTCAAATTTTTTCGGTCTTTTTCACCAGGGGCAAACTTCAACGCGGCCGTGAAACATCAGGAAGCAACCAATCGGTTCGCCAGATTAGGGTCGAGTAACACGATGTCCTAACTTTGTTAAAATATACTACCTCCCAAGATCAAGCGCGGTCGAAGGGTTGTTAACCAGCACCTTTAACCTTGGTTTATCTCATAATCTGACCTGTGTTGTAGCTTTGTTTTTGGTTGCCCGTTTCGACCTGTTTTCACAGACGGTTAGCGGACCAGGTCATCGTCAGTGCGAATGCACCAGATGGCCACGAACCGAAAATGACCGAGGCAGAGACCCCTAACGAAAAGTTTTTAGAAAATCGGCCGTGCCCGTGTCAGTACGTCGGCGCATCTCAATTTGTTCACAACGATCCGCAGTTCAAACACTCGCTCATCGTG
Source organism: Rhynchonema sp. JSB1_4 (assembly GCA_030248065.1). Lineage (NCBI taxonomy): Eukaryota > Metazoa > Nematoda > Chromadorea > Monhysterida > Xyalidae > Rhynchonema > Rhynchonema sp. JSB1_4. The sequence continues at coordinate 29,094 of JASAMV010005036.1, forward strand.
ATTACATGGGGGAAGTGAATGGCCGTTTCTGGTTGGTGAAATTGATGATTTGTTTTGGACTTTTTTGGTCACTGTGAACTTTCAACAGTATTTGTTGAATTTCGGATTACTTCAACATATTTTTCTAAGTCCCTCTCGCAGTTCATGAATTTGTGTTTATCTGGCGCGCAAACCCGAACCCGAAGTATAGGCAAACTACGCCAACATGAGCCCGATTTCGTAGCTGGCAGCAGTGGTCGTGCGCGATTAATTTCCCAGTGAGCAGCTACCGTAATCTACAGTATACTTCGACAGACAACAACATAGCGAGCGACGGCACGGTGCATTATGCACGAACGGATCCCGAGGCTGGCCACCGGGGGTCAGCCCCCTTTGGTCACCCGGGGGTGCCCTCCTAAAGGGGGCACCATTTCGAAAAGACCACGGAAAAAGACCCTAAAATAACAGAATTTTCACTTTCTATTACACTTCAAAGGTCCAAAAAACGCGCGGTTCGTGTGTCGGTATACCCAGTTCCATGAAATTTCGCTTTCGTTGAAGCCAAAAAGTGCAATATTTTCGCGCACATGCTAATATTTTGTATGGCTGAAAATCGCCCAATTGTAAACAAGTACTGGATAAAAACGAGTTTTGATCCATCAAACATGTATGGTAAATTTCTAATTTCGTTGCCTCATGCATTCTTACGGACGCAGGGAAACTCCCGTTCGAAGTCGAGGCAGGCAACAAGCTCAACACACAAAATAAGCCACGCAGCTGACACACACAGCTTGTGCGCCTGAAACATTCGAAACGCACACGAGCCAGCTGCGTGGCTTGTTGACTGTGTGTTGAGCTTGTTGCCTGCTTCGACTTCGAACGGGAGTTTCCCTGCGTCTGTAAGAATGCATGAGGCAATGAAATTAGAAATTTACCATACAAGATAAAAAATGGCCTTTTTGATTCCCGCTCCCTGGGCCGAAAGCTGGATCCGCCACTGAAAAAATCAGCCACTTTTAATACACGTCCTGAGACTGCATATCATTACCACCTGCTGCTTATTGTGTACGTTTGCAATTCTGAATTGTTACAAATTCCGTTTGTAAAATGCGTACGTTGACTCATTTTGACCAACACGCTGACAAAATACGTGAAATGTGGATTGGTTCACATTGTGCGCTCGCCTTAGCAATGGTACCGGAGAATGTCAAATAAGTCCCCAGTGGGGGTTTATTCGACAAACGTTTCCCTCTGTGGTCATTTTCAGCGATGTTTCATACCGTTACACATAGTGGGAGCTTATTTAAAAAATTATTTTTTTCTGAAATTTCAAATCCGAAGTGTGTCCCAAATAAACCCCCAGGGGACTTATTTGGCATTCTCCGGCATAACCTAGTGCTGCGGAACAGGATGATACAATCAGGGTTGGGCAAAAAGCAACAGCGTTTTTCTTTAAAAAAACAAGTTTTTTCAAAAAAAAGACTGTGTCGTTTTTCGTTTTTTAAATTCTGAATTTCTTCGATTTCCCTTCATTTTTTCAGGGAAGGTACCCTGATTTTCAGGGAGAATCAATGTTTTGTCCTACATTGTTCAAAACTTTCACAACCAATTTTTACTTTGTCGAGATACGCCGATATTTGATTTTCAATGATGACCTCGGCCATAGTCGGTCCATAGATGTGGGACTGACATGGGATGTCAACATAACAAATCGCCAGAAAAGGGTGGAAACTTGTTTATTTTGCCTCAAGACACAGAATTACATACTTCATTTGACCACGTTTTCTTTTTAGCATGAGCGTGTTCCAAACTTCTTTCGAGCACACTTTGGGCATCTGGGCGTTTTTAATTACAAACATTTTAAAAAACGAATTTCTGAAAAAACGTTTTGTGCCCAACCTTGGATACGATAAGACTCGTCAGTTGGTTGCTTGTCGCGTTTAGCAGACAATTGTGTCGTTGCATTTTTGGTGGACCAGTGCACTTCCGATCTAATAACGCCCCAAAATATTTCTGCACTTCGGGTTTTGGGTTTGCGCGCACAGATAAACACGAATTCAGAAACTACGAAACGTGGTCTTGCGTGTTTCGGGTTTATCCGGTCACTGGACCAAGGCACTCGGACCCGATCCAGTCTATCCCCTGGTCGGAGCAGTACTTGTTTATTATTGCTATACAGTTTGCACAAATTCCCTTTTTTTCGCACGAGCAAGACATTATTTATAAACTTCCATTATTGATATTGTCACCATTGCTTTCCAGTTCCTGTTCCAACTACGTTGAGCAATTCAATCAACAACATCACATTGTGCAGTGCCGGCTTGTTGAACACGCAGTTCGGTTTGTTTAGTTTTTCAAGCTTCTTGATGCTGGTCACTTTGCTTCTCAAATTTCGTATGACGCAGCATATGTACAGTATGTGTACCTAATCTGGGGCACGTGGCCCTCTGGTACATGCATATTCGGACTGACGATGACCTGGTACGCCGCTAGTCTGCGCGTGCATGTCAAACATGGCTACCAAAAATACGCTACACAACTCAGGACAGTAGTTTGGCGACCGTGACTTGCATCTGATGCTGAAAAAATTTCGCTCTTTGTGCTACATATGTTCACATTATGATGACTGAAAATACTTTATATAAAATTTATTTAAAACTTTATTTAAAATACGGCGCAAATATTTCTCATATCGCGGCTGGCTATCCACCATTATGTTCGCTTTGCGATTCAGACCCGCGACTTCATCGTTGGAAATCCACGTGTCCGAAACTTGTCGAATCCCCAACACGTTCGCCTCAGACGCAACATGGCCGAACCGTCTGCCGAGAGCTTGGTTAGTATGTCTATTCCAGTTTGTTGCTCCGTGTGAGACGCCTTTGTTGCTGAATTTGGGTTTTTGCCGGTTGTATGATTGTATTCCTTCGTCAGCTTGGAATTTCTGAAGCTTTCTCCTCTGACCAGAAGCCAGTAGAAATATGGCTTTTTATGAAAGGCTTAGTGCTTGTTGTGAGACCAGAAGAATTGTCGATTACCATTCGGTTTGATTTTTTGAAAATATTTTCGATGGAAAACAGCTCCTGGGAGCAGATTTCCTCTTTCGATGGTGTGAAAATCAGCTAGTCACCGATGACAAGGAGTTTCAACCTCGAACAATCGATACTCATCAAACGCTCGCGTAACGTAAAAGTTGCAAAAGTATAGTCTTATCAACGGGTTGCTCGATGTCACAGATAATCGATCCAATCACCAAGTTTGTTTCAAACCAATTGTAGGTACATACATACGTGCATCTTTCAGCAACTCACCATGGCCACCCTCCCCCACCACTCACCAACCGTCAATCAGTCCTGTGAATCTTGACGTCAAACATGTTGATGTTGCTTGGCGCATATGAGGTGGGTACACGGGAGGACATACCGAAGTTTTCCACATAAAGTCCTGAGGTCTAAAAATATGGCGGTCGAGACAATAATAAATCCAATAGGAGCCCCTGGATATTTTAAATGGAAAACTTCCCCCTTGCAACCCCCCCCCCCCGAGTGCTTTTTTCCGGGGGGGGGTGTTTATGTCGAAAACTCCGGTACGAACTGCGATTCACTATTTCAGACGTTGCTCATAGGGCCATTTGTCATGCACTTTCCGGTTGTATTGTGTTTGTCAAGAATCTTCACACTTTGCATTCCGATGCTCGGTGATGTCGCACCGAATTTCCACCAACACGTAAAACGAACAAGTACAGCCGCCTGGGCGGAGTAACTTTTACGTTCAGCGAAAACAGTGGCGTCCTATATGAGTAATTTCCAATTGAAAAAAAATCGCTCCATGGTACCAAGGCAGATGCGCCTCGGACTGATCCCCAAGTTTGATTCGAACAACATATGGTGATGTTTCAGCACACCAACATGGTCAGCGTCCACGTGTGCATCCATCTCAATGACGCTTCACCACAGCTCTGTCAACAACAGTCAATCATGCGGACAGACATTTCGTATTTCGTCGGCGATTGCGCGAACGAAAGAATGATTGTTATCGGTTGGTGAAATATGATCTTGCAGCAGTTCCTCGTCGTGTTGTGACGTTGCGCAGAAAGTGCTCCAAAGCAAATCCCATCCCGTTTGGTTAAAATGTCGAAAAGCGCAGTTCATGGTTATCATAGAAGCAGAATGCATGGTATATGCACGACCATTCTTCACTGGGCCGAATTCTCGAAAGCCAATCTCGCGCAAGCATTGCACGCAAGCGTTTCCAGAATTCGACTTATTATCGCTAAAATTTGGTTGATCGTCGTTGTGAAACATCAACCGTTTGCCTAGGCGTTTTCGTTACGCAAACCGCTTCCGGACAAAACACCATTCAGACGCCAATGTTCTGGGTTTTCTCTCAGGCTCACGTGCGCAACTGTGTCGTTATCTCGCACTTTCTCCTCGCTTCTGAAGTGACTTCAGCCGCATAACACGAGCAGTAGTGCATCCAACTTCGTAACGCCCGCGCAAGGTCTGTGTTTTTACCTATAAATACTGTAAGTGTGTGATGTTTTTTATGGCTGTATTGCTTGCGCTCTTCACTCTACTCTGTTTCCTTGTTTTGAGGTTGTCCATTATTACTCACAAGATTGTGCATTCGGAAGCGCGAACCGGTTGAAAATATTAATGTTTGTGGTGTGCCATGTGCTGGGTTTTGCTATCAAAACTTGTGCCGGTCCGCGATTTCGAATAAATGAGTTGTATCTGTCGCCTATCAAATTCTCAAAATATGTTTATTTATTTTTCACCGGTGCTTGTTGTACTCCGCAAATATTTGGTTTAGTGAGTGGACTACCGATATGTCCTATTCAGTTGAGGTTGAGGTTGACGGTTTCAGTTTTTATGAGACGTCTAGCCTGTGTGCGTAAGTACAGTACCAGCTGCAACTTTGAGTGAATTCTGCACGCGTGCACCACGTGCACGCCTTTGACCGCTTCAGCACTGTGCACGCAGTGCATGTGGTGCATTCGGCCTCCTGTACTTTTGTGTGTGTGCACGCGTCAAACGCGCGCATGCGTACGCACGCGCGCTGCACTCGGTAAAGGCAGACTTCACCCAGAGTTGCAGCTGGTATTGGTTGCACAATGACTTTATAAGAATTCGTCAAATTTTTTTCCTAATAAAGAGGAAAGTGAGGGGTGGGCGTTGCGGCGGATCGCACACAAACTTCAACAGAGAGTTGCAGACCTGCGGCAACGTGGTTGATCTGCTGGATTATTTTCAGGTGAAAATGTTTTGTGAAAACCACAAAAACCACAGTGGTAAAAAGTGACCGACCGAAAAAAAAAAAAAAAAATAAAAAATACTCATATCCCACCCCACTACTGTATGCAATACATACCTTTTGAACGTTCAGCTGACTGTAGATAACAGTGATTATTATGATTTGTTTACTCCTTTCAGACGTTTGGGGCTTGCGCCGTTAATGCGCGTAAGTCCTTGAAGCACATGTGTTCTGAATGCCGCCCCGCTCTTGTCAGACATTGTGGTTAAACAAACAGCCAAAAGTACAACTTCATGCACACGCAAGAATGACTTACGCACATCAATGTCGCCAGTCGGTTCTATTTATGTTTCTTCGTCATTGTTAGGCAACTGGTCACACTGGCGGTGGGTTACGGTAGCCTGAGGCAGCAAACATGCGGGGTAATTGCTGCTGCTTGGGGGCGAGGCACCATGATATTCCTCCGCGCGCGCGCCCAGCCCGTACACAAAGCAAGGCCAAACAGGTGTGTCAGCGGGAAAGAGGCGAAAGTCATCGCAATAATTAACCGTGACTGCGTGCGAACGCGATTGAAAGAAAGAACAAGAACTTGGCGTTCATGGTTATGTGTCAAATAAGCCAATCACAGTAATAAGATGGTCTTTTTGAATACAAACTCTCAGATGTTCCCATTTAGATTTGTAAATTTTTCTCAATCCACGATTAGTACACGTGGTTGAACCAACCCGATCCTGTTAGCTACACGGAAGGCTGTACCTAAATGCGATAAGTACCAGCCGAATGCTGTCGTAGTTTGTTATGAACCCAGATCGTCAACCATTAGTTACCATGTATTTGCATATTCTATCTGATTCAATCATCGAATACGCGTGTCACATAAAGCGATTACTAAGTAAGCAAAGCGGGCGGGACTACTGTTTACAGCGTGTGAGGAAAAAGTTAGCATCTTCTGAAACGCCCTCATTTTTCAAATCTCAACTACCTTTGTATAGGCATGCCGCTCATGTGTATGCCATTAGTATTGCCGTGTAAAAAGCGCGCTTTACCAAGGCTTGAAGTTTGTGAATCGACAAACTGCACATCAAACTTGAGCCAGCAAGCTGAGCGCGCACAACGCACAAATCTCGACCTTGCAGCTGCCGGATATGATATCGTGGGCAAGATCTCAGTGCACTCAACGCACGAAACAAATTTCGTATTGTTTATTGTTTTATTTTAATTTTTATTTTTTACGAATTAACATTAACAAAGAGAAATTTACCATTATTATGCACGAGACCATTCTAGTTTAGTAACGGGATCACAAATTCACGTGGCAATGCAACGTGAGGGATTCAATTATTTCAAGACCGTAGCAAATCCATTTTTTTGCCCATCTGGACTGCATCAGCCTGTGCTTGTTTCGTTGAGCGCGCACTGGCCAAAACACAGACAGATAGTGCTTGCCAATTGATTCTAGCTATGTTTGACATCACGCAACCGAAAAGAAAACCCGTGCAAAAAGAAGCGCGGAATTGTAATCTGCCTTTTCCTGCTATTTGCGACCACTAAACAACGTTTTGGAAAGAACTGCAACATTCGACCTAACAACCGATCAGCTGCACTGTCAACTGAGCAACGAAAGCGAGTGCAGCCTCGGCCCTGCACGCCGACTATAAACCGATCAATAGTGCACAGCTGGCCCCACATCGCTTCGTCTTACGTCACGGTGCAGGGAGAATGCCACATGAAGACATCACATCAGAAAAACGACTTGTTCGCGAACTTCATAAAAGTCATTGTATCGGCTGAAAATGGCCACCGCATCATAAACAAACCAAAGGTCAGTTGGTGCATGCTGTGCCTAGATCTTTGCACTGTTGCGCTCTTAATTTGCAGAGAAGTATAACAACTTAGACGAAACATATTAGGAGTACTACATCGTGTTCGGCGAGACACGAGATAATTTTAATCCAAACGCAGAATATCGTTCAGGAGCAAATCTTCGCGTACGCGCCCACATCGCCATTCCCGATACAGTTGCTCGGACAACAGCATTGAGCCGAAAAGCACTACACCTACCACCATGCGCTGATCTGCGCTCTAGTTTGCAGGATGCGTGGAATGTGAGCATGTTAACCAACGGACACGATTGATGTAGACGAATGATGACCACCACATGGACGCAGGCTAACGCTGTTACGACACGCGCACCACTGATGTGGCTCGCGACTTAGGAGTGAGCGCCAAGTAATGGAAAACTGCAATGGAGATGGACACGAATGACGGACACTCAAAGCGCGCCACGCGCGCTAACGCTTGGCGCTCGCGACTTTGGAGTGAGCGCCAAGCAATGGAAAACCAGTGCGCGCTCAACGAAACAAGCACAGGCTGATGCAGTCCAGATGGGCAAAAAAATGGATTTGCTACGGTCTTGAAATAATTGAATCCCTCACGTTGCATTGCCACGTGAATTTGTGATCCCGTTACTAAACTAGAATGGTCTCGTGCATAGGGTGGCATTTTCGAAACGGTGTAAAGCTCAGTTGGGTGTAAAGGTCGGTGTCAGCTGAATCGAAAGCTCGGTCGGTGTCAGCTCGGTGTAAACATGAAACATTCCACGTTAACAGCAGGCAATGTTTCATGTTTACACCGAGCTGACACCGACCGAGCTTTCGATTCAGCTGACACCGACCTTTACACCCAACTCACCTTTACACCGTTTCGAAAATATCACCCATAATAATGGTAAATTTCTCTTTGTTAATGTTAATTCGTAAAAAATAAAAATTAAAATAAAACAATAAACAATACGAAATTTGTTTCGTGCGTTTTGAATGCACTGAGATCTTGCCCACGATATCATATCCGGCAGCTGCAAGATTGAGATTTGTGAGTAGTGCGCGCTCAGCTTGCTGGCTCAAGTTTGATGTGCAGTTTGTCGATTCACAAACTTCAAACCCAGGTAAAGCGCGTTTTTTGCGGCAATACTAATGGCATACACATGAGCGACATGCCTATACAAAGGTAGTTGAGATTTGAAAAATGAGGGCGTTTCAGAAGATGCTAACTTTTTCCTCAGACGCTGTAAACAGTAGTCCCGCCCGCTTTGCTTACTTAGTAGTCGCTTTATGTGACACGCGTATTCGATGATTGAATCAGATAGAATATGCAAATACATACATGGTAACTAATGGATGATGATCTGGGTCCATAACAAATTCAGCATACAGCATTCGGCTAATACAGTACTTATTGCATTTAAGTACAGCCTTCCGTGTCGCTAACTGGATCGGGAGGCAAAGTTGGTTCAACCCCGCGTACTAACTGTGGATTGAGAAAAATTTACAAATCTAAAAGGGAACATCTGTGAGTTTGCACTCAAAACGACCATCTTATTACTGTGATTGGCTTATTTGACACATAACGATGAACGCCAAGTTCTTGTTCTTTCTTTCAATCGCGTTCGCACGCAGTCACGGTTAATTATTGCGATGACTTTCGCCTCTTTCCCGCTTACCTGTTTGGCCTTGCTTTGTGTGCGGGCCGGGCGCGCGCGCGGAGGAATATCATGGTGCCACCCCCAAGCTGCAGCAATTGCCCCGCATGTCTGCTGCCTCCAACAAAAGCATTTTTATCGGCTGGACACAGCTTAGTTGGACCGGTATGGTATGTATGCATGTAGTATATTTCGTGTGTTTACGGTTCAGTTGATGTGATATTTGTAAAGCCTCTCTCTGTTCTTTAATACCTTTCACTATTTTAGCATGAGCGACAAAAAAGATAATGTGCCATTGCATCTACGTATTTTGTATCTGATCGTCCTCTTTGTACTTCTCATGTATCATGGCACTTTTATTACTCTTCATTTTCTCATATTCTATGTGTTTCTGGGTCACTATATTATTCAAACCTGATCTGAAAAGTTCTGTTTCACATTCGTTCGTCATGTACTGTCAGACATTGCTTCTACCCATGAAATTGAATGAAATTAAACGAAAAAGATGAACACGAAGTTGTGGTATTGACCATGGTGCGATACACGGTTGTTACTTTCCGCCGACCACCCTAAAAAAACCAACAAAATGAAATTTACCAAACACGCAAATTATTCAGATTGTTGTATTAGACAACTGCTGAGACCCAGAACGTGTCAGAAATGGAAAGAGCATGTTCGCAAGCCTGTAAATACGTGTCATCGACTTATGCCGACAGGTTTACGTCGCGCGAAACGCTAAAAACTCGGATCATCTTGGGGTTGTGCGTTCCTGAAAGTGCACTGAGCAGAACTTAGCCATGTGGAGTGACAAAAGTGGCTGACAAACCGATGACTGTTGTTCGAGCAAAGGCACACTTAAACACACATATAGGAGCGTATACAATCAAACAGCGAATACCTCCACGCAGTGAACCCCGACAAACGGTGAATCGCTCTGATGAAACAGTCCTCAAATTCATGCAATGATCACATGCTGTGCTCCAAATGGTGAAAATTATTCAAAAGTCGTAGTGCTTGTAGCTCATTATGAACATTATTCATGGTGAACAAAACGGTCGGGTCCCGTTCTGCTCACCATCGCCTGTATAAACTTTGCTGGCATTGTCAGGTCGGGGGTGCTATGCAGCTTGCGACGTCGTTGTTGAAAGTTGCTCTCTTGTCAGTTGTAAGAAACGCTCACGCTGAACAAAGTCACGGAAGCAGTCCAGAGACCTATACATTGCAGTTTTCCCGTGTGGGACCATAACACATCATCGTTTGCTGATGTGCCCCTACGTGCGACTCCTTGCCCACCCGGACACGGGCTTGGAGGTGCGCAGACCACATACATATGTGCGCTGTTTTGAAATTTGGGCTCGTGCGCATTTGTGCGTAAACTGATTGTTTAGTGGATCGATCATTTTTTGCTCGCACGCACCGAAAACAACAGCAAAAATGATAAACATAATCAATAGCTTTGGTGATGGAGTCATGCTTCATCTTCGCATTTCAACATGAAAACGGCAGCAAACCCTTACGTTGTGTCGAGACAAGACAGCAGTTTACTGGCCAAACGGCGAACACAACGCTTCAAACGGACCATGTATGAAAACTGAAATTGCTCCTATGCAGGGCTTGTTCCATTTCAAGTGCTTCAAGTACTATTTATCCAGTGCCTGTTAGCGTTTGGCAGTCATTTTCAGTGAGCTGCAGGCGTCACGTGTCAGTCCCACATTATGGGACCAAGTTCGGTACATGTCAAGCTAGCCCAGTATACCGACCCATTATAGAGTAAAAATTGAACGAAAAAGTTTTGAAATTTTTGAGACACTCGAAAATTCAGACCAATTTTCCACGAAAAGTCATTGAACGTTAGGCAGGTTCAGAAAGGACCAAAGAGCAAGTAATATCATTCTTCGGTCGCTGTGTCGACGGAAATGTCAATGTTGAATGCGCCGATTTACCTACCGACAGACAAAGGACAGATCTAACGGGTCCGGGGACATCGTCGCGCGTTTTGATTTGGTCGCGCGTATTTTCAACTAGCTTGGGTTTAGGCTAAGGCTTAGACTTAGGCTTATGATTGGGCTTAGGCTTAGGCTTAGGCCTACACTTCAGCTCAGGCTTAGGCTTAGGCTTCCAGCGTTACCTAACAGTCAGATATGTTGTAATTCACAAAACGCGCGACCATGTGACAAAGAGCGACGATGTCTCACAACCATCTAACGCAATGCGTGCCCACAAGGCTAAATCGTATCCTTATTTATCTGTAATCTTTTGTGCAAAACACGTCCACAAGACAGCAACTCGTCGATTTATGTGGTTGTATAAATTTTCGTTAACAGAAAATTGAGATGAAGACAAACTGCGAGAAGAAGCACACTTTGAACGAAAATAGAATGCAACTACACAAGTTGTGATATCGCTGGCTAATACTTTTGTCGTCAAATCATTTCGTCAAATCAAACACTAATACCTCTGAGCCCCAACTGAGCGCGAGAAAATATTATACATACATATGATTTGATGAATAAATGATTTGACGCGGTGATTTGACGACATTACTACAAGCCATATCGCTTTTCGGTGCTCTCAGCAGTGGATCTGCGATTGTTGTTTGTGAAAGTCTTGTTCTTGTTGCCGGAAGCGCATATACTATGATCGCTGGTATGTTTATTGCTTACAACATTGACATGTTTGGCAAGTACTGTGTATTTATGTTGTAGTTGAACACAATTATCGGAGACAAATCACGCAAATCACCTGGAAAAAAACAACGGCGCTGTTTTGCTGTCATCGCGCACAAACTCAACCAGACACACATACTGCAAAGTGGTTGACACAATGTCCTAATATTTTATACAGCACAAATGCTTACCGCGAAAACTCATTTTCAGCACACGGCCAAAAATGCGTCAGGAACAATATCATACATTGCGTTATTTGTTTCGATAAGGGTATCAATGGAATTTTTCGTTAATTTTTCACATGCTGAAAACATCGCTGATGAGGTTTGAGGCCCAACTATGTATTCTTCGTTCACTCATGCAACACGAAACGAATTCTCGCGCGCTGATTGGCTGGAGCCAGGCTGTCGTGAGTGAGAACCCATCAGCGTAGGAAAATTTGTGTTGTGTTGCGTCAGAGAACGAAGTACAGCCTTTACGTATCATATATTCATATATTTATCATCATTGTTCTAAATTTTACCAAAGTGAGCATATCAACTTTTTTCTGTGTGTTTAAGATGGTGCAATTAATTCCCCAATCTACTGTATGTCACGTCTTATGCCACATAGAACTGCCTTGCTTTCATGCGACACAACTTCCTCGTTCTATGTCCCACTTCTTCCTTGTTTACTTGTGGCACTCTTCCGCTTGCCATGATTGCGCTCATAAATCTGGCAGCAGGTTGCCTACGCTGCGCTTTTCAGAACACAAAAGATTTAAAGAGATCAAAAACATGAATGGCTCATTGAGCACATGAGCGTTTTCAGGCTGCCATGTGATCCGTGTCTGTAATTAATACTTCACTGATGAATAATAAAAGGAGATGAAAACACACGCAAGAAAAGTGCAAAATTTTTTTGCTTCGTGATGACGACGAAGCGGTGGCCTTGCGATTGGACAACGCCGGTTTGGGCAAGACCACTTTGAGCAAAAAAAAAGAGCAAAGCCAAAAGAACAAAAGCTCTCATTTCGTTCTAATGCCTCCGGCAGACTGATTTTGGTTTCAGGCTTGGGCTTAGGACCGGGCTTTCACTTAGGCTTAGTTTTGCGTTTGGGCAGGCTTAAACTTAGGCCTTTACACTTAAGCTTAGTTTTGCGTTTGGACATACATAGCTTAGGCTTGGGGTTATTCGTTTTTAGGTTCTGCGCTTCTGGACTCTGCTCTTTCTTGCTCTAACCGAATTTGCTCAATTGCCCGTGCGCCGACGCGAAGCACGCTGCTCATGTAATTCAGCTTCATTATCCACGCATGTCCAAAGCCTGACTTTCTTACAAAGCACTCAGCGAGGCATGAACTTCGGGAATTTGGTGTACTCAGTCAGGCATGTACCGTAGACCTTCATTGAGATCTTCCTTCTTCCCGTCAGCCTGTGGGTGTTACACCTAACGAGGGCACACAGTCGCATTGCAGGTAGTACGAATATTGAGCATGAGCAAATGCGCAGACCACGTCCATGAAGGCGGAAATACTAGCGGCGAAGAATAGGTCATGGTTTATATGAGGAGCAACATAGATGTCGTCTAACAAAGACACATTTTTAAAAAACTGTCTAAATTTGGAACACCTTAGCAACCCACAAACGGGCACCGAAGCTGAAAACGGACCATATTTCGTCCTATAGTCCCGCCGAAATATTTACGGTTCCCGTAGAAACGGAATATATTTCAGGGTTCCGTGATTTTCAAAATAAATCTATGTAATTCCCGTTTTTCGGTTTACGTGTGTCCCACCTGAGTCCGTCCTGAATGTTGTAGATGTGCTGAAGTCAAATTGAACGGTATATGCAGCCGCCTAATTTAGTCACGTCACCAGTCGATATTGATAGTTGCTTACATGTCTGCGACGGTCAGGCGGGCTCCTTTAATTGGCAGGCAAGCATGTAGGACAAGCTCACGTTTTGCTCACACCGAATAACCCAATAAAGTGAAATGTCATGCACGCGTGTAACTCATAACAAAATAGCTGGTATAGTAAATTTCCAAATTCGCTGCCGCACAGTAAAATACGCCACATATAATACTTAATGTCACGTTCTAAACCCGAAAGTCAACTTTTGAACATTCGGACAGCCAACACACACGCAGCTTGCTGCCAGCCAGGCAGCTGCGCGGAATGTTTCAAAACTGCCCGTGGTTAGCGTTCGGGTTTAGAACGTGACATTAGCTATTTCATTGTGCGGCAGCGAATTTCGAAATTTACTATAGGACATAACAAAAACATTATAGTCCGTGAGCATTGAGCGCAAGTCGGACCCACGTGCCCTGAAATGGCCTATCAAAAGAAAAATATTAATGCACGGATAAATTAGCACAAACGCAAGTGTATTGATGCGACACGAATCTCGATAGTAGTTACGTGACACTGATTAACTGCATGTAGACCGAATAATGACGAACCCCTTTATCGACCGTAACATTGAGCTCAAAAGTAGGACTATCGCCATGAAAAGGCGTATCAAAGCAACATTATTAATGCTCCGATAAATAAGCACAAAAGCTAGTGCATGTGGATGCACGAGTCTATCCAGATGTTTACGTGGCACATCAATAATTAGTTCGAGAAAAATCTATAAAGTTGATGTTGGCGAAAATAAACCGTCAGTCGTGCTTCGAGAAGTTCGTGTCTCAACTCCGTCTGCTCTTACAACAACTCTACTGCTTTCTCGAAAACAAACTGATTTATTAACTAATCAAGCAATAATGCCCAAATGTGCAACGTTGTTTGCGCTTCTGTGCGCCATTTGGTTTACGATGCAAATGTGTGCGGCCGCAAAGGTCTTTTGTCGATGGCGTCATTGGAACTGGAATCCAAGGTACGTTTTCACCATCCTGACTTCTAGCGGTGTCAAACTTGATGATCAGGTCGGATTGGATTTGCTTTGGTCACGGGACTTTAACGAGTTGTAGATATATACCGTATTTGCCCTACAAGAACACGAGATTTTCATCGTGTGGTACAAGTTTTATGAAAGGGGGAAAATTTGCCATCACCAGCAATTTGATGTACGTCCGACCATCAAAACACGTCCGTCCCACCGACCTTATTTTCTGTCCAAGTAACACGTCAGTCAAATCTTTCAGATGCTACGAGCGGCTGGAGTCGCGAGCGAGACGGATCCATAAACCCTCCGCGCACAACAAACAATCCAAAACAGCCAATCTGGTCGAGCTTCTGGTGACAGGTGCCGGGCGCGGACCACCTCCGAAAACGATCAACGCGCGAATCAGCAAGCGAAGAGCTGTGCAGCCCGCCGCAGCGACAACGACAACAACGCCCAAACCAGTGCCGACAACAGCGAAGGCGAAAAACGCGGTCCCTGATAAAAATGATGAGCTTCGTTTTCGCGATTGCTGGTTTTCGGCCGCCCATTGCATCATGCTGTCACAATTGACACACGATAGTGTCATCATACGGTCCTGAGTTGAGCTCGGATTAATATGTGTTATCCCTATTTGCCAATAGGTATCCTCTAGCTTCTATGTACAAAATGAATTGATGTTACAGTATATGTATGTGTGTATATGTCACTGGCACCAAAAGGCACCGAAGCACCTTAAAGTTTAGACTCAAAAGACCTTATTATCGTTATCAAAATAACGCACGACCCTCGTCTCTGTGGGCATAAGTGAATTGATGTTACCGTGTATAGTCCAGCCAATTGTGGACAAGACACGTGCAAAACATACATATGCGTCTAATGTTTCGAAAACACAAAAAAGAATACGTGTATGTTTTACGCGTGGTTTTTTCCTGGGAATTGATCTGCAGAGGGGCAGCAAAATCTGAGACAGCCAACGTCTAAAAATTCGTCTCAGAGCATAATGGACTTATACTTGCATATAGATGTTTGTGACAAAGGCACCAAAGCACTTACGTGAAGATAGTCGAACACAAAAATGTCTGCACTGTTAGGCCTAGGTAATGCACTGTGGGTCCCACCCATGTCACCGAACAGCTGACTGTTTTGATACGTTTACGTTCAGCTCTGTATTCGCAGTAATCGGCATGTCAGCAAACTTTGTTGACAAGAACGTTGCTATAGTACGTCTGGATAGGAGGTGCCATGCCAATTACTGCGTAGTATTTGCGGTCATTGATTTGGGATATTCTACAGTATAATTTTACATATCATAATTCAACTAACCGTCTCCAGTTTGCTGGCTGAGCGCTGCAAGGACTAATCACCCCATGCATAAATAGGTACAAAACAAATATAAATAGGTACGATTTTGCTATTATTATCCTGAAGCTGGTTCAGTAATGCAACCGAGTATACCGTATACATACACATATATAATATATAAACGTGCATGTTTTTGTGTTCGATAAAACTTATCAAGCATAATCGCCTGCTTTTAAACCGGCCTAAGGGCGCGGCCAGGTATTGGTCGCACAATGACTATATGAGAATCCATCCCCATATTTTTCCTACATCGGCAAGGAGGGTTTCTGGCGATTTTTTCAAATTGAATCAGGTTTTGACAAGGAGTTATTTTCTCTTTCTTTTCCCGATTTATTTATCGGGAGTGATCAACGTGTGTGTGCTGTAATCGATTTCACACACAAAGCGTGTAATACGTGGCTACAGTCAGTGGTTAATAAAAAAATTTTTTTATTCAAACCCCATTTTTTTTTTAAAAAAAAAATTTTTTTTTTAATTAAAAAAAAATTTTTTTTATTCCAGCCAAAAACTGCCAGAAACGAAAAAAAATGAGCGCTAAAGCAAAAAATAGTGGCATTTTTCTTCCATAACGTGTGGTAAGTGCATATAAAGCACTCACGACACGAAAACAATACTAAACAATGGTCAATGAGTACCAACAGTAGTCAGGTACACACCCGTACACTTCCTCCACGTGGTGTGGGTGCCTTGGTGTGGCTTTGTGACACTCAAGACGGTAAATTTGGGTGAAACTATTGCCTCTTGGTACACGACCAATGCAAATATGTGACAAACAGTGTAAATATAGAGTGAATATCACACCGAATCACTGCTTTCGGGTCTGTTGCATGGATAAATGCATGCCCACCCAGTCACATGTACATGTGTAATCATATGAGAGGCCATGTGAGTGTGTGCACTATGTCTAGATGCCACAAAACAACGATTATGGCACCCAATACACCCATGGTAGGGTCGGGTGATGTTAACAGTAGCAATTTTTATGCAAAAAATAGCACTTTTAGAGCAAAAAAATAGAGAAATTTTCGAATTTTGAAATAATAAAAAAAAAATTTTTTTTTTAACTTTTGGAACGAATTTTTTTTTTTAAAAAAAAATTTTTTTTTTAATAAAAAAAAAAAAATTTTTTTTTTTAAAAAACCACTGGCTACAGTAACCCGAGCCCGAACCATTTCGGTTGCGTAGAATTCAGGGTGAAACTTCAGCACACGTGTGTTTTTATTCTTCTCACTGATAAGCATGCAAAGTTTTTGTCAAAACCAGGTCCAATTTGAAAAAAATGCCAAATATCCGCCTTTTCAATGCAGGAAAATTAGGGGGATGGATTCTCATGTAGTCATTGTGCGACCAATACATACGTATGTAGATGCGGACTGCGGACATTGAAAATATTCTGTGTCCAATGTCCGCAGTCCGCAGTCCGCATCTACCTGGCCGCACTTGCGGACTGCGGACTGCGGACAATCGAAACATTTCGTTGATGTGTTTGCTAGTAAGCATACAACTACAGGGTTGTAAACATGCAACTTCAACACCGTGCATAATACTGTGTTGTCTTCTGCTGTTGTCTGAAACATCCATGTAATATCTGCCAACTCCAATAATCGAGAGCCAACACACGCGCAACGGATACGCGCGCAACTGACGGCTGCCACGTATCACACACAGCAAACACAGAATAAGGACACACACGTTCGAATGTTTCATGGTATTGAATGGCAGGCAACAGGGTAGGATTTCACGTTGCAATATATTCACAACCCTGTAGTTGTATATCGCACTAGCAAACACAATCAAAAAATGTTTCGATTGTCCGCAAACCGCAGTCCGCAAGTGCGGCCAGGTAGATGCGGACTGCGGACTGCGGACATTGGACATTGTTTTTTTTCAATGTCCGCAGTCCGCAGTCCGCATCTGCCTGGCCGCGCCCTTAGCGTGTGAGCGTGTTAGTGCCCTTTCCAGCATGATCCGGTAAGAAAGCGACAGCATTCAAAACTAATTTTAACAGCATTCAATTTCAAACAACGCAACATCTCTTCAGTTTGTATTTTCTCAAATTATATTTTACACAACGCATTTGCATTGCATATACAACAATATATTTTTTAATCGTCGGTTCCGCACCAGAGCTGGCTTCGGTTTGGTTGATGTTTCATACATGATTACAATGCCTATCACCCAAATAATCATTAGGAATCGCAAACGAAAAGTGATTTGATCATATTGAACACATTCTTCTCCCCGCGTTCATCTTCCCAGCCCGATCGCACCCCAATAGGGGTCAGCTGAAGCTCGCTTGTATTGTAACGCCCAGTACGCTCTGGAATTAAATGAATGATCACGGAATTAAGTAAATGCTGAGTCAAAATTCTAGGCAAGACACATGCTTACATATGTAGTTCAGACTCGGGACTATAGTGCTTTAGGGCCTATAGGCAAAGGTTTTCTACTGAGGCTTGGGCGTATGCGTAGGCTCGGGGACAGCGATAGTCCAAGATGGACTCCGTAAAGTTACTGAAGCCCATGCTCGAGTGCTGGCGGATCTTACTTTATTGCAGCTGTTATATTTGCAGTTAAACTGACTTGGATTATGACATTGTCGGTATTTACACCTTAAACCGGAGCCCACTTCCTAGGCCTTCCATTTTTACGCCTCGGCGGCGCTTAGATTGAATGTCTTTCTGGATCCTGTCCAAGACAGAAGATTTTTAAATTTAATGAACTCGCCAAAACCAATCAAATCAAAGCATTGCTCGTAATATTTTGTTATTAAGTCTTATTATCACTCACCCTCTATCCCGTTTGCCCAGCCCGATTGCGCCCCAGTAGGGATCAGCGCCGCGTTTTCCAAGCCCAATGGCACCCCAATAAGGGTCCGCACCTTAAAATTGTATTTTTGTTTTGCAAGTTTCTATATTATATGAATTTTTGTGCAAATCTGACCGACCTCTTTGGGTGCGCACCATGCCGAATTTGCTGTTTGGTAACGACTGCAGGCCTTGGTAGCCGATTTTGACCAGTGACCGTTTGTAACGGGGCACAAATTCGTCCATCGCTGTAAAAGTTTAAAAGAATATTCTAGTTATCAAAAATTGAAGATTGCTTGTTATTTGTAGCGAGCTTTTTGTCGCTCTCACTGAAGGCCCGAACTTGATGCGGCCATTTTATGGCCGTGAAACTGTTTTGCAGAACTTATAGGTATACTCGCGTTTCCAGTCCCAATGTCATCGCTCAGGCAGGACTGAAACTGGGAAATGGAACTGTCCAAAGTCAATGAACAACTAACAAGCGACATCCAGAACCAAACGAAACCATGAAACAACCCTCAAAAAGATAAATTTTTTAAATAATGTGGCCTAAAATGAAATACAAATCCAATAATGTTACCTAAACAGCCAGCTGCCAAACCCAGCACGAATATAATCAGTTTCTGCACCATTATTGTTCGGTAATTATTTGAAGCGGAAAGTGTGTGCTTCCCAGGTCTTGTCATTTATTACCTGAAAGCAAGAACAGACATGAGCGCAGATAAGGTTCGTGTCCCAGTCGAATAAAGCATTTTATGTTCACAAAGGACTTGTTTGGAATGTGTACATGCGCGTACACTGGGACACTTTTCACAACGTTTCACAACCAAAATAATGGGACATTTTTATACACCTCTTTAAAGCTCTGCGTAGTTTTATATGAAACTCTTGTTTCCGTCGATTAGGCACGCATTTAACTCCATGAGTGTTTCACTTCAAACAGCTTTTAAGCGTCTTTTCCGCATCTAGGTGGTGTTTCGATGTTATCTGATCATGCCTGTTTTGGACCTGGTTAAATGCTTACGTCAAGTAAATAAATCGTCGGATTAGATCCCCTAGTACATCGCCAACCCTGACCTACGTTCGAAGAACACGTGGGTTTGCCGAGTGAATTAAAGTTGAACAAAACGCAAAGACGATGGCGTGCGTGTGAGGGTCATGTCAAAACATGCCGTGCCTGGATTAGGACAAAGCGGCAATAATGGCTACTTTCTCACCAAATACGTATCAGTAATTTGTTTGCGTGGGCATCTACACAATGTATCTGTTTTCACGCGATATACTGTACTTTTGTGTTGCATGCGGTGCTCTCCTACACATACAAAACCGATTGCGCTTTCAGAGAAGCAACAATAGAGTCATGGAGAGTCAAAGCACTGTATCAACGAGGGTCATAGTAAATGGGAAGTTGCAATCCTGATTTGACCCTTTAATCGCTGTTTTAGGAAGAAAAGCTGTAGGAAGAAAGCAAACCATTCTATGAAGAACTGAACGTAATTCTAAAAGAAGTACACATAAAAGGTACGATTTGCGAAACACGTGCTAGTTGCATCGGAGAAGTTCGATTAAGTTTGTGGGCTTATTTGGGACTCGCGTCTTGTTTGAGATTTTTTAACCAAAAAGGTATCCCAGCCCAGCTAAGCCCCAGGGGGCTTATATTCGACAGTCTCTGGAGGAGGGCTAGTTGCAGAATGCAAGAAGCGTCACATGGTGCTTGTGGAACTTTTGCATGCTTCTGATTTTATTTTTTTGTTTTTATTTTTTGACAAAGCATGCCTTTTCTGAACAAAATACTGCTATATGCGCACCTTTATCGTGCCGCTGAGATACGGAAGAAATTTTGTTACCCAAACAAGCCTCCAGGGGCTTCATTATTCGGAAACGTTGATAAATAAGCCTTCACGGGGACTTATTCGGGGGCGGGGGGCTTAATCGAATTCATCCGGTACTAACGTTATGCACTTCGTAGTGAGCATCCATTCGACTATAAGCTGTTGTAGGCTATGTTCAGAACATTCTCTAGCAAAAGCATGATTTTTGATGAAAGGGTGCTTCAAGAAAAAAGCTTATATGTTAGACAACCCACCCACGCCAAACGCGGACGGTTTATTGTAACCCAGACTTATGTGGAAATCTGAAGTGTCAGAGGACATAAGATAACTTTAAGATTATTTTGCCACAAGATGACACCCACATTACGTCTACCTTAGTACAATGTTGTGTCGTACCGACAAGAGAGGCGAACGAGATTATTCCCCTAACCTAAATGCGTGAAGCGGCTGGTTCGAGCAGTTGCTCGTGTGACTTACATTTGCGTCATTTGCGGCGCGACTAAATTTGCGGCACTAATTCGAGTGGCCACTTAGTGATCGATAAAGACATTCATTCATCAAGATGACGTATTGAAAGCAGGCACTCTTCGGGTCGGCCGGGACAAGACCGGCCTATAGTACTGTCGTCAAATCAATTCGTGAAATCTTATCGTCAAATCACATGTATTATTTCTCGCACTAATTTGGGCCTCGTGTACATATTATTGCCTGATTTGACCTCAAGATTTGACGAATTAATTTGCCGACAGTATTATTAGCCCGAGCGACTGTTGCTCAACAAATTGCTAAACTGTGTCGCAGTCGCCCTCGTAAAGCTAATGTCGCTGAAAATTTCTAATCTGCCCAGCAGTCGTTCAGTTTTGACTTCAGCTGCATG
Organism: Rhynchonema sp. JSB1_4; assembly: GCA_030248065.1. Taxonomy (NCBI): domain Eukaryota; kingdom Metazoa; phylum Nematoda; class Chromadorea; order Monhysterida; family Xyalidae; genus Rhynchonema; species Rhynchonema sp. JSB1_4. Next base: position 50,210 of record JASAMV010005036.1, read on the forward strand.
TGTGCTATAGTCTGTCCATCAGCTCATGTGACTTTGTGCTGCTGCTGGCCAACTTGTTCCCTTCCTCCACGTTCTAATGAAAGAGAAATTCAGTTCCCGAAAAAAACTATTTTTGCTCTTAAATTGTGGTTTTTATGAAATCGACGTGTTTTATCGATTTTAATTTGATTTAATTTAAATTTGATCGAAATTTTATCTTTTACGACACATTTTGTTATTTTTTAGTGTTTTTTGCAAAATCGAACACACTAAATTTGTCTTTCATTAGAACGTGGAGGAAGGGAACAAACCAGCTAGCAGCTTTATGTCGCACAGAGCCAAGTTTAGACGAACATACTGTATATGAATCAGATCAACGTTGCGAACACAGCACGAGGAATCAAGCGTAAAAGCAACAATGTGACACCAGCTACCACACACACAACTAGTGTTGCAGTACTATGTTAACAGAAAAAAACGATTATGAAAACTCCTGAAGGACCTGCATACAATCAATAGAGAGTTACTGCTTCCTAATACAAGCTAAAGTCAACGTACCTGGCGTTTCTGCCCATGCTCAAAGGTTTGTGGTTAGTGCCCCTTAAATCGGTTCAAGTCTCAAAATGAAGGCAGGTGGGAAATAAATCGATGAAGATGGGTGCTTTAATAGAAATTTCGCAGTCCCTTGTTAAACGTATCTTAGCACTTGCAAAAACACGATGTGCTGACCCACTGTATGTAGTACAGGGTCAACCTCTGAATCCATGAGTATGATGTAGATTATGTACAAAATATCACAGGTATAAACGCCATGTGTGTACACGCCAACATGAGCCCGATTTCAAAGGTGGTGTGCATTCAAAACGAATCGAATGAGAAAATCATCATGCTCCACTTGGTAGTCTTCAACGTGTAACATTTCCCAAATCAGCGGCCACGTCAGAATGTCTCACTGTTCTGCCAGCTACGAGATCGAGCTCATATTGGTGTAGTTTGCCTTCATGTATGTTCGATAAATGAACTAGGGGGACATATTGCTCCAAACTTTTTCCACAACAGGCCTTCAGATGATGAACCACGAACTATTCCGCGACTTTTCAGGCCCGGAAGTTCAGGCCCGACCTTTTCAGGCCCAGTTTTTCAGGCCCGACCGATTCAGGACCAGCATACTTGACCCATTTATAGGCTTAGGCTTAGGCTCCAGCCGGGCCTAAATCGACCGGTGGGCCTGAATGTCTGGGCCTGAACCTGTGCCCCGGGACTGGACCGTCGCACAATAATCACGGACGTGCGGGCGTGGACCATGCTGCCTCTTGCACATCACAACCAAAACGACAAACAGCCACCAATCGGCAATTTGTCACCTGAATGCCCGACCGACTGATTGATTGCGCTCTACTTATTTACTGGGCCGCATCAAAATTAATCCCAACACGTTATTATGCAGCTAACAGTTGTGGCAAATGTGGAGTTTGTGTGTACTAGCTGGTTTTTTGTGCCGTTTTTTAACTTGATTCATACCAGCAGTCAAGGGCTGAAATCTGTGGGACCCCAACAAGATGAGGGTAGCAGACATGGGCGTAGGCGTTTGCAACTAATAATAACATTTCGATGGACCGTAAAATGTTTTTGTTTCGATTGTGAATGGACATCCGTCTTCACGCACTGCGGGCGGCTCAGACACGAATCGGTTGAAAGAAACACTCCGCCAAATGTGTGGCGTGAGAAAATCTACCATCTGCCGAAAAACAATATGTATTAAGACCATGTTCATGGGGAACTTTTCAACAAAAGAGCAGCTGAAAATAACCTCGGTCAGCTCACTAATGTCAACTGTCCATATGTTACGCATTCGCATTCGCCCACGTCATCACCATCCATAAATAGTCCAACCACGAACTCATGAGACGACTTATTTTGAAGTTGACTTGAACGGATCCACTAATGTTCCGGTTCCACGTATTTTGGAAATGAAAGAAAGAGAAACGCATGTATTTTTTTTTAAAAACGCGCTCTCTACCTCGGTTTGTAAATTCCCTTTTTAACTCCCAAAACATTTGTGTGTTGAACGACGTTGCTGTTCGCTTGAGCACGCAACAAATTGAGGTCAGCCAGCTGGAACTTGTCATCATCTCTCTCGGCCCAATCTCTTTCGTTTGTTTGCGAAAACCCGTGTAACCGGCGCATTTTTGAATCTGGCCAAGCAAGCTTTAAAAAGAGTCGTCTCATGTGCACGTGGTTGGACTAGCCAGGCTCTGGAACACAAAACAGTAACGAACACGTGAGTAAACTCAAGTTAAGTTTATGCTCGCACATCACCTGCTTATATTCATGTTGTCAACCTATATCGTTAGCTCCCGTCGTCAAACTCAATGATGCCCTGAATCGCGCTCATTCAGGGCAGCTTGTGTTGACGACCATAGTTGACGACTTTGACTTGACGGACAACTAGATAATTAACCCATTACACATCTAAGCAGGCCCCGGAATCAGCACCAAAATATTGAGCAGTAAAATGAGGGTTGAGATAAACTATTAAGTAAAACTATAAAAAATACGTGGGCGGCCATTGCCTAGAATTTAAAATATAAAATAAAAACCCCACACGGTACCCCACCATCAGGCACACACTGGCAGCTTCATGCAAAAAACCATATAGGTATATCAGGAGGTCTAAAGAGCATAAAAACGGTTACTGAACGGTTATTACGACCAATTACGGCGCCGTGGGAGAACAGTCGTGGCCCGGGTGTCTGTGGGCCCAGTGTGTTCAGGTGTCTGTTCATGAATTATTCAATAGCTACACGAACGCAAGCAGGCAGGTTCAAACGAGGGCCAAACCCGAAAATAATCGTCGCGGCGCACACAAGAGTGGGCGTGACAGCATGAGTGGCCTATTGTTCGGGATCAACTTCTGGAACTAACCACTACCTGGACTTCCGTTCCTTGTTCCAGAACCAACACTTTACGGGACAGGTCGTTTGGAATATGAAACTTTTACGCATACGGAAGCTTAGAAGAATATTCTAAGCTCCGAAAAGTCCTTCACGAAGCAGGAGCTGGTTTTTTTTTCAAAATTCATAGCAGAGAGACCATTCGAAAGCGGATCAAGCAAGATTTACTGTTTTTGTGTGCCGCTTAGCTGATTTTCACAGCTAAAATCTGAGAAAAAACATAACACTATGTTTTAAAATATGTAGGTGATACAACATCATGCTGTTGATGAGATTTACAAAATTCTATTCTTGCAAATCGCAAGGGCAAAATTGCGGCCCGTATTGGAAAGAACAATCGACAGTATGCACCTTACTGGCCTCCATGGCTTAGGTTCAATTGACTTGTGCTTGACGTTGACTTGGCATCAAAATGTTTTCCATGGTACACCCATCCGTGAAACATCAGTCAGTTCTTTCCAAAAGAATGCCAAATTCTACCAAAAACAACCCGAACACAAGTGTAGCTGGGATGCGCAATGTGATACATAATAATTTAGATGTACATGTAGGTAGATAAGAACACCAAAAGGGCTCTTTGTGGACTCGTTTTTGATGCCCGGAAGCATCAAACAAGTCCTGAAACACGAAACCGTCTTCCGAAAAACCGGTGCCAAATTATAGCAAGCAATGGTCGCACAACGGTGTCATTCTGTTTGAACGTATACAGTACTTGTCCTAATTTTAGTTCGCTGTTTGTTGAAACACCGCTCTCGCAGGCGTTGCCTTGCTGCCTCAGGCTATCTTGAGGGATAAAGTTGGCTATTTTGTGCCAGAAAATTGCCTATTTTTGCCCACGCGTGCGCATCATAAACAAATAGAGCCGCGGTTGAGCTTCTGGTTTTCCGGTTTATCATGGCAGATGCCAAAGCGTCTTTTCTCGCTTTGTTTACATGTTTAGGCAATTTAAGAAGAGATATTTATTTAATGCAAAGTCACGATTATAAGTGCCGTTCAGTGCTAGGCAGCTTCGAGTCTTCCTGTTTATCGTCAACGAACAAAACACATATACATTGCAAACCGTTTTCAAGACAAACTAGAAAAGCGACCATATCGAGCGTCAGCCAATATCACAATTTCAAAGAAATGCACACAACAGCCAGTATCAAGCGCATCAGACATTTTTAATGTGCCGCTGGTGGTACCAGCGTTAGGCACTGTGGCCGGTGTCGGATTTCTCCTTCTGGGGAACTAATGAAGCGCCACATGGGCTTTGTTTTGGTATCAAATCGGCCGGAACTGCATTCCTGGATTTTTCGATGTACGATCCCCTGTGCTGCACAACAGGCTGCCTGTGTTGGCCACAACATGTGAAAAGGGCTAGTTCGGTTTGTTCGTGTTGTCTTTCCTTTGTTTGTGTGTGGGTGTGTTGATTGCCATGCGATGGGGCTTTTTGTCACGCGAAAAAAGGAACCAACACGTAATGGGTCTTTATTACTTTTTCCGTTGGGACTTTTTTGACTTTATCAAAACACAAAATGTTTCATCGCGCACACAAGGAATCACATTTGAATATGTTTACTGTTGCAATTTGTTGGACTGGTATTAGAAAAAGTAGCGCAAACGTCGTTTCAGGTGAAATGGAGGCGCTACACAAAATTTTTTGAAAACTCAAAATTTTTCGTCACGTGACCCCTCCCGTGGGGTCATCAACGCATGTACGAAGGCGATTCGGTTATTCTAGCAGGATCTGAACGTGACGTGAACTCGACACGACCATTTTATTATCAGTGTTTGTCGGTAGTATAAATATCACGCGGACGTGGTGGCGACTAACTGCGTAGATTGTCGCAGAATACTCAATTTCACGTGCCAAAAATAGATGATTATGATTCAACGACCACAGGAAACGATTACCGTTTATGTATTGTAGCTGGTAAAGTTCTGATCAAAGTAGCGATGTGCCGGAGAATGCCAAATACGCTCCTCCAAAAAGCAGCCACTGGAAACAAATTAGTTGTTTTGAATAAGCGCGCCGCATCCGCAGAAATTTTTATTCATGTCTCACATGCTTATACAAAGTGCGGGCATATATGGGAAATTGATTGAAACCTCATATTCGATGTGAATCCTGAGCTAAGCCCCAGGGGGCGTACTTGGCATTCTCCGGTACGGGTACCTGAATTCTCCAAATAGAGCCCCTGTGAATGATGCTCTCAAGACACTGAATGAAATTAAAAGTTTTTGTTCATGATCCTGCGCCAGTATACGTACAACTTGTATGTACACATGGTGCCTATTCGTTTCCATACGCTCTGTATAACCGTTTCACAGATTGGTGGGGCTACAACATAGAAAACTATGGTGCCGAAGAAGCATGCCCTGACTTATCATTTAAAAAAACTGAGGTCCATCACTTCTTTATGAGTCATTTTGGCGGTCGAACTAAGCGCCGCAGGCGCGATTTTGGGAAATTTGACCCAACTTAGAAAAAATTTTCAAAAATTTATGCCTCAAAAAGGCCATTTTTGGAAGAATCAGGCGATTTTATTTTTCCGAAAAACTCGTGTTTTTAATTAAAAAACAGAATATCTGGCTCTTCAAAAAAAATTTTTTTTTTAAATTTTTTTAATTAACCACTGTTTTTTTTTGAAACAACCCTGAGCCCAGCGCACAAACACACTAACATAATGTTTAACTCCACAACACTGCGTGGGTGTGCTGCACAACAGGCAGCCTGTGTTTTCCACAACGTGTGAAAAGGGCCAGTTCGGTTTTGGTGGGTGTGGGTTTCTTCTGTTTGTGTGTGGGTGTGTTGATTGCCATGCCATGGGGCTTTAATGTCACGCGAAAAAAAGGAACCAACTCGATGGGCCTTTGTTACTTTTTCCGTTGGGACTTTTTTTGACTGCATCAAAACACAAAATGTTTCATCGCGCCACAAGGATACGCATTTGAATATGTTTACTGTAGCATTTTGTTGGACTGGTTTCTGGTAATTTTATGTCAAGAGATCACTCTGCCAACCGAAGTCGCTAATATTGACGTCAACCTTCAAACCAACTTTTCTCGCGAAACTGCCGTGATGCGTTGGTTCTTTTTGTTTGACGAGGGACGATATGTAACTTCGCTGTTATCTGGGCACCGTAGCGGAACAGCGATATTCCGCTGATATAATATAACTCCGCTTCTATCTGGACACCTCATGGCGGTTGAAAATGTTGTCGGGTAGATGCATGATAACAACTTCCAGCATACTGACCTCGATTTTTGTGTGTTTACGCAAAGGAGGGACTATTGCGTTTAGATAACAGCCAAACGTTCTTAGAGGAATAGTGCTAATCCGACGGAGTGTCTAGATGAAAGAAGTATTAACTTAGCGGAATATTGCTATTCCGCTTTTATGTGGACACAGCCTAAACTATTGAAGAGCCCGGGATGATCGCGCCGAAGGGCATGACCGTTTAAGTGGTGATCAACGCGCTGCACATGGATCCGGCTGTGTGGCCGGATCCGGATCGTTACGACCCGGAACGCTTCGCACCGCAAAACACCGAGCGCCGTCATCCGTTCGCGTTCTGTCCGTTCTCTGTCGGACTGCGCAATTGTATTGGTTAGTGTGATTAGCCGGCATGCACGTCGCTGGTTGGGTAAACAAAACAACAATATCGCCATTGGGGAGGGGCAGAAATGGATTTGGCCGTGTCTTGCAATTTTGCTGTCCTTTACTATTGTGCGACGGTTCAGTCCCGGGGCACAGGTTCAGGCCCGGCCTGCTCAGGCCCGGCTGGAGCCTAGGCCTAAGCCTATAAATGGGTCAAATATGCTGGGCCTGATTCCGCCGGGCCTGAAAAACTGGGCCTGAAAAGGTCGGGCCTGAACTTCAGGGCCTGAAAAGTCGCGGAATAGTCCTTACGAGAGCATGCCAGCGAGTGCGTGCCGGCGATTGTATGCAAATGCAACGTGTGTCAGTCGATTGAACCGTTCGCTCAAGAATATTGCCTGGTGTTTTCAGTCTGTTTTTTTGTCTTCTTTTCCGTATGCTGCCGTGTTGGAGTCAAAAACTAACTGACATTACCGACTGACATCACAGGTCAGAAGTGGTTTTCAGGTCAGAAGTATGCGATGCTCGAGCTGAAGCTGACCCCGGCGCACGTTTTCCGCCACTTCAATTTGTCATGCAGCCAATCGGTGGGCGACATTCGATCGTGCATTGCCATTGTGTTGCAGCTAGCCAATCCCGTTGAGATAACGTTCAAAGCGCGATTTTGATGGTGTCTTCATTTGTATGATGTGATATCTGTGGCGCGTTATCAACATGATACTGTCAGTGGGGATGCAAAGTTCGTCCAACTATCTGCTTGGTCACCAACTCTTAATGAAAATATTAAAATTTCGTGTGGTCTGGTCTTTGTGGATTGTTTTGAATTACGGTGTAACTGAATAACTGCACAAGAGCAGAATATCTTGTTGTTCATACCGACCGGATCTGTTTTCTCCGTGAAATCGATCTGTTTATTATGGCATGTAATTTGATGCTGATGCATACATACGATGAAGAAACTATCATGTTGCCTTTCGAACAAAAACAATAATTTTACGCCGTTTTGTGTATGTATGTGTCTTTGCGTGTGTGTGTTCCATGCGTGAATATGATTTATGCTGGCCATTTTACTATACGTGTGGTCCAACCACAAATTTTTGGTCTTTGGAACGATTTTTTTTAAAGTTTCTTTTAATAAATTTTTTTTTAAAAAACCAATACGTATACGTCATTGGTTCCCGAAGCGAAGAGTGGAGATCGAAAGAGCAAAATATTCCCCAACCTGTGTTCACCCAACCACACAGTGGTACATTGGGTGGAACTTTCGAAACGGTGTAAAGGTCAGTTGGGCGTAAAGGTCGGTGTAAAGTTCGGTCGAAAGCTCGGTCGGCGTAGCTCGGTGTAAACGTGAAACATTGCCTGTTATTAACGTGGAATGTTTCAAGTTTACACCGAGGTCTATCACACTGAGCTGTCGACCGAGCTTTCCACCGACCTTTACACCCAACTGACCTTTACACCGCTTCGAAAATATCACCCATTTTTGTGTCTGCGCGTGTGTAGCAGATCAATCCTCCACCTGTCGCCATTCTAAAGTGTGAAGTTCCGTGAGTCTGTGGAGCAAGTGATCAAAACCGGTTGCACACCAAGCTTGAATCGAGCGGAACTCAAAACTGTTCTCATTCTATGTTGACGACTTACATTGACTCTTCGGAGTCCACACTTCCAGACATCGGATCAGTCCGAACCCTGACCTTTTCAGCATTGTGACGACTTTCGATTGCAACCCAAAACGGATGAAAAATACAACTCCATTAAAAACATCCCGCCGGCGTTCACTATGAAGGGACGTGAGGAGTCTTCCTAGTCGATGGTTTGACAATAGGGCATTATGGTGGGTTGCCCATATCTAAACGTGCAGCGCATGCTAACATCAGATATGGGCTTGTGGACACTGCTCCAGCATTCGCAAACAGTCTGTATTGTCTGCGAGCCCAAAATGGACGTAGTATATGACTTCACCTTTATTCCGGGAAATTTTAGAACACTTGTTGCGTGCACAAGAGTCGCCGTTGTGCGCACACCACAAATTATGCAAAAGTACCGAAAATATATATGACGTGAACACGTGACATTTTGATCAGGCGTTCAGGAGCATTTAAGGCCCATAAAGTCACATAGACGGTTCGCTTTCCAGACTGTTTACACAGCTGGCTTGTTGGCTGCTTGTTCTTGTTTAGTTCCTCTGCACGAAACGTGTATAGACCATCAATCAGCTCATGACACTTTTTTTGATGTTGCAGCTCATGAGCTGTGCTGATTTCTACCAGCTCATGATGCTGCTTGCTGGACTGTTCCCTTCCTCCACGTTCTAATGAAGGAGAAGTTGAGTTTCCAAAAAAATATTTTTTGGGCCGAAATTATGATTTTTATGAACTTGACGTGTTTTATCCATTGATCAAGTTGATATAAATGTCCCGAAGGCACAGATCAGCCACATACATGACGTCGGCTGTGTAACAACACTGCCTTCAATTCAATCAAGTGCATTTTTTTTGATTGAAAACAATGAAGAAAAATTTTTCTCATGTGATGAATGAATACCATATGTTGAAAACTCTTGCATCTTGCTTTATCAATGTCCGAAAGTTTTTTGCACAGCAATTAAATTTGATCGATTTAAATCTGTTTCGACAGATTCTATCATTTTATTCCATTTTTTTGCAAAATCGGTCACTCCACTTCTCTTTCATTAGAACGTGGAGGAAGGGCACAAGCCAGCCAGCAGCAACACAAAGTGCCATGAGCTGATGAATGGACTATACGTGTTGTTCGCTGGCAAACAACAAAACAAACTGTACGATGCACTAGGTGTATTGGTCAGCATTAGCTAGAACGTCACCAGCTCGCTGAAAGAATAATGTGAACTTTTGTTGAATGTCATAGATGAGCTAGGCATAAATAAAAAATGCTTTTATGTCAACTGGAGTTTTGTATTGTTGTGCTGCATCTTTTGACAGAGGTTATTGTTGGAATTTTACGACCAGCGTCAAAGGCGATTTTTACTTACGTCGAACCGAACGAACGACGCAACTTCGGCTGTGGTTGGATATTTTTTTCGGAATTTATTCTCAGCTTCATATCGGCTTTGTGGTACATCAGGCTGAATGCGAATGGATTAAAACGGACCAAAGGGTGTTTTTTGCCGACGCTGAACAGTTCTTCAGCTCCCGCTATTCCGCTCACACGCTAACCATAGCTGGGTTCTTTTCACCAAAATCGTGTTCAATTGCAGTTTGCCCCAATTCGTTGGGTTTATGTTTTCTCGGCGTGTATTGCCCGATCAATCACAACTGCGAAAATGGATGCTGCTGTCCGCAAAGGAATGTCCAAATAGGTGCAATATGTTTCGATTCTCTTATTTTTTTGGTGATTTGATAGCCAAAATTCTGAATTATTCTCGGATAACAAAATTTCACAAAAATCCCAAACGTACATTGAAGATGACCGCTACATGTGCGCAGTGAATCGTCCGGGTTACGGTGGCGGCTGCGCTGACAATTCGCACTGCACATACGGCGTATGCACCAATGGAGTGTGCTGTCCGCGCAGAACCAGGATCTTGTGGCATGGTATGTGGGCTAACAGTACAATAATTGTGGTGGCTGTCAGTTTTTGGCTCATAGTACAGTGGTCAAATCAAGGTGTCAAATCTTTTCGCCAAATCACATGTATTATTTCTGGCGCTCACTTGGGGCTCATACTGTATGTTATGCTTGGATTTGACGAAGATTTGACGCCTTGATTTAACGACAGCACTATTGGCCCCGTTTTTTTGCAGTATTATATATAGTTTACAACGTGTGTGTGTGTGTGTGTGTGTGTGTGTGTGTGTGTGTGTGTGTGTGTGTGTGTGTGTGTGTGTGTGTGTGTGTGTGTGTGTGTGTGTGTGTGTGTGTGTGTGTGTGTGTGTGTGTGTGTGTGTGTGTGTGTGTGTGTGTGTGTGTGTGTGTGTGTGTGTGTGTGTGTGTGTGTGTGTGTGTGTGTGTGTGTGTGTGTGTGTGTGTGTGTGTGTGTGTGTGTGTGTGTGTGTGTGTGTGTGTGTGTGTGTGTGTGTGTGTGTGTGTGTGTGTGTGTGTGTGTGTGTGTGTGTGTGTGTGTGTGTGTGTGTGTGTGTGTGCTAATCCTATCGGTTCGTGTGCCAAAAATAATTTAACCAAACTCATGCAAGTTCTACCGTCGTTTCAGCGGCATGTTTCGGTGATCCAGCCGTATCCCGTTGTCATCAGCCACTGCGTTTGTGCGGTGGCGGGTACTCGTGCGTGAATGGGTATTGTTGCGAGTGTGACAGTGGTTCGTTTGAAGTTTTGATACCGATTTTTTGTTGACATTCAGGATTTTTATGAATACGCTCTAAAAAGCTGCGCCATAATAATAAAGGTTGCCACTGAGGGTCCAAAAAAAGCGATCGAACAGGTCAAAAATTTCAGTTTTCTCGCGCATCGCAATCACAGTATTATGCAAAGTAAATTTTGTACTACAGTAAATTTCTATATTCAGTGCCGTACAGTAGGGTGAGTTAATGTCCACCTGTAAGCCCGTACGCCAAGCACGAGCAACTTGCACTCCTGGCTGCTTCGTAAGATAATGTGTGTCTCTACCACCATGTGTCTCATGTAGGAGAAATTCTCATATCAGTCTGTTTTGTCAGTCTGTTTCGTCAGTCTGTCGTTCTCAGCAGTTAAGGATATCAACACTACGGCATACAGTAGCACAAAAAAGATACTGACATCGACAGACTGACATAAGCACGATCCTATCTTAAACACTGTGTGGCACTGTCAAAGAAAATTTCCTGCTAGAATGCCAGCATTTTGACGTAAATGGTTAGTTTTGTTTATTTTCACATATTTCTGGCTGATGGAACGCAATTGTGCGCATGATCAGAAAATTCATACCCACGAAATATTGCTGCCCCCATTTGTATGCCCCATATCCTACTTATTTCTAGGCTTTGGCTTAGGCAGTCCGCCGCAAAATTTGGGCTGCTTTTTCAGCTCATTCGCAGCACATTGGCGAAGAGTGCAGCAATGTTTTCTGCGAGTGTATACTGACAAAGAATCAAATTTTGAGGCTGACTGCCTAAGCCAAAGCCTAAATATAAGTAGGATATGAAAAATACAAACGGAAGTCCATGTTCGGCGGCATTTTATGATTGTCATCATCGTTTTCAAACACGAAACTTAAAAAAATCAAAACTTTTCAATCCACGAGGGGTCGAACCTGGCACGTTTTGCGTTAAAGGCCCAAGCACAAACCACTAAATGGTCCATATAAACGTCTGCACTGTACTAAACACGTGCGTGCTTGCTCACACAGGTAGGCCTGTGAATGAGCCCCGTTCAAAATAATGGGTAAACCTAAAATAATAATACGAAATAATGATACAAATAATAAATAAATTTTCCAGGTCGCGCCCTCGGTTACTGCGTGCTCGGTTGTCCGGTCGACTATGAATGCAAACCGGGCCGAGTCCGTTGCTGTCCGAAAACAACCAGGTCACATCTTATGAACTCGTGTCCAAGCGGTCGTGACACCTTGGGCCCATGCGTTGGCGGTTTGTGCACTGTTGGGTTTACATGTGTCAACAATCTGTGTTGTCCTGTTTGAAATGTGATTCAAGTGCTTATAGGATATTTGTCTTGTTCTTCATTGTTTATTGTCGTGTCCTGATGTACAGTATGTTCAGGGAGATCTTTGGTTGTCTTTCGTTGGTTTATTGTCGCATCTCACATCAATCTTTGAAGAACATTTTTTGGTTTATGGTACTACAGTTCCGGGTGCAATTCTAGGCTGAAAGTTGAAGTCGCGTGCACGCGCGTGCACGCGACTTCCTGGTGCTAAAACATAGGGAGCGCACGCCAGCGCACGCGCAAAACTTCGCGTGCACGCGAAGTTACTTCGACTTTTGTCTATACTTTGCACTGTCTCGCACGCGCGTGCACGCGACTTCAACTTTCAGCCTAGAATTGCACCCGGTACTGTACATTGTCGTCAAGTTCCGCGCTCATTTAGGGCTCCTTGAGTGGACAACGAAAGTTGACAACTTGAGCTGACAACTCTACCATTATCCTATTTTTGCAAATATGTATGTACTTCATGGGTTTCCTGGAAAAAAAAGCATTAGCATGCTATACACAAATGATAAGAGAATTGTTTGTCAGAAACGTACGAGATACTATAGCAAACTCGCAGGGAATATCACAGAAATTATTTATCATTATAGCCTTCCAGCATGTATTGCTTGCAAAACTGGAAAAAATTGCGAAAGAGGGTCTCTACTTTTTCGTTGTACCGATCTTCAAGCACCATCTGGATCATTCCAAGGAAAGGCTCCTCGAGGTTCTGAAATGTTCTGCATTGCTGTTGAAACAAAATCAACAGACACTTCCAGTGTTTGTGGGTATTCTTGGCAGAAGAACCGGTTTTTATGAGCAAGGATAAGGAGCGCACACTGTGTAGCATGCCTACATTTACCATGGCATGGTTAACACAATAATGCACCAGAAGAGCATGACCAGACCAGGCCAGTGGTCCGAGTTTTAGTCTCGCAAATCCTCCCCGGTCTGTTGGCCCATACCTTCATACATCATTCAGGGATGGTCCTTGCTTCAGGTGGTACAAAAGCGCATTCTTGTACGATGTATCATAAAAACGGAAAAAATAACGAAATGTAAACGAAAAAACCTGGAAAGCCACCTCGACGTTTGTGATGCCGGGCAGCATTTTGGCTTTGTGCATTGCGCCAAATTCCCTCAACGCCTGAATGGCATCCGTGCAATCGGCGGGACTACAGTCCAACACCCCGATTAGATCGTCGAAAAACTGGAATCAGATACATAGATAAGGAGCATTTCGCGTTACAAAAGAAAGAGACAGTCATCAAACGAACCCCTAAGTAAGCGAGCGCGAGTTTCTCAAAGTCCTTATTGTCTGTGAGGTCTGCTGCGTCCCAATTCTGATTCACCAGTGTTGTGTAATGCACGCGGTATTCGCTGTGCGTGCGCAGATACCTGATTGAAAAAGTCAAGTATTACATGCGTCAATAATGTTGTAGATTGGACGAAAACTTCAGTATCAGCTGTAATTCTTGGCTGATTAAAGCCTGGAGCCTGAAAAGTGAGCACTGATAAACGGCTGTCCCCACAAAGACACACAAAACATACCAGGCTCATCTTCTGCGGACGCAGTGCACATGTGGAGTCTGAGCCTGATATGTTTTGTGTGTGCTTTTGCTCATGCCTCAAAGGAAGTGCAGCTGCGTTGGCTGACATCCTTTGTCTGGCTGTCCTATGGTCGGAGATTTGAGACCTCCTGACTCAGGAATGCATCACATGGGCACCAGCACCACGTAGTCGTAGTATCATAGCTGCTATGTTGTTGTCGACACGAACACGGTAGGTTGCTGGTGCGGTGTCCAAACGTAAGCCTAAACCAGGGCCTGATCTTAACCCAAGGTTTGACCCAAACTTTTGACGGGGCCCTAGCTTACAGACCGTTCAAACATTTCGAATGCACAACGTTGCTCGTTGCGTTTGACTGTCTTCCAGAAGTTCTTCATGGTGAACAACTCTCTGTAGTTGGCGAACGGCAGACGCGGGTCGGGGACAACCTGACATTGAGATGGTTCACGATACTTAGGCCCACTGTAATTGAATGCACAGAACGTAACACTGGAAACGGTGGGAATGTGAGGGTTTGGTTTACAATGAAGAAAACACACACACACACAAATGTGAGGGTTTGGTTTACAATGAAGAAAACACACACACACACACACACACACACACACACACACACACACACACACACACACACACACACACACACACACACACACACACACACACACACACACACACACACACACACACACACACACACACACACACACACACACACACACACACACACACACACACACACACACACACACACACACACAAGACAATTTCAAGCAAACAACACTTACCGGTCCCGTTTCGGTGTGACTGGCTTCCGACCCAATGCCACTGTCAGGGTTTAGAATTTTCTTGAGAAATGACATTTATGGTTGAAACTCAAACGTTTGATGCTGAATGCGGCTTCTTTCACTTCAGGCAGCGTCTGAATACTAACAGTATGCATGTTTCAAAAGACGATGAGGGAGCCACGAATGTAATTACATACATAGGTGCAGGAGGTGACACGACGCCAATGAGACAAATAAAGTTAACAAGCCATGTGCAGATACCTAGTGTACAAACAATCGCACTCCTACGCTACCTAACGGAGAATGCCGAATAAGTGGCTTCCGGAATAGCGCCCCACTTGGGGCTTAATAGGATATTTGAACTTTTCAAAAAAAGCCTTCACGGGGCTTACTTGGGAAAAAAGATTTAGTTGTGCTTCATGAACACTTACTATAATGCACTTCATTACACCCAAAAACACAAGAATCGTTGCTTTTTAGTTGTCTCCAGAAACGACTAATGACATCATCAATCAAAATTATTGCAACAAGGTCTACGAATGAAGTTAGCTTTTGGAGTGTGCGAGTTGCATTCCAAACACTGGAAAACACACCAAACTTCATGCTCAAAACATACGACCATGAAGCGCGCAGCAAATTAAACAGATCCACTGGAGTGATGATCGTTACAGTCTCTGGACAATCACTTCAAGATCCAGACAGTATCCCGTGGCAACTTCTAGTTATCGCATTGCGCCTTTGCAAAAAAAAATTGCGCAACGTGCTATTAGTCATGCTGTAAAATATTTCTGCTCGGTCAAAAGGGCTGGAAAGTAGTGTTTATCTGCGCCGTCTAGGAGCCTATGGTTGCCTTATTGGCGGAACACGCCTGTTAAATGAAAACATGATTCACACCAGTTAAAAGTTTGGGAAAAGTTTCCCGAACAAGATGAGCCAAAGTGAGGCGACATTTTTTTGGATTGTAGAATAGCGACCATACGATCGATCGAGTTTGGCCGTGTCTTATATCTAAGACTAACCTCCATAATTTGACTAGGTTTCTCACATATAATCCCAGAAGAATATTCCACGGCCAGGGACGTGTGCAAGGAACCGTGAATAAGCTCACATGTCGAGACGAAAGTCAGGTAGATCGTCTCACGATATGCGCAGCTTTAATTTTATAAAGCCCTCCGAATCTCAGTCAAAAAGTAGCAGTCAAAATATAGTGACAGCCTACATATGTGGTCAGGTCATCAACCAAGTAGGTAGGCACAGCACACGGAGGCAGCGGTCAGTGGACAGAAAGGAACAGGCAATCACCATGATGCACACGGATTTTGGCTGCTACGGCCCGGAAGTTAGAAGTACAAATCGACCTTAACCTTACAGTTAAAAAACTTCTGAACTCTACCAGGTATTGCATACATCGAAAATGCATACAACCAATCCTCAAATGTCTTGAATCCGTAGCAACAACGAGATGCGATTGCTCAAGATAATTACATTTGTACACACACAGTGACAATCTGAATAAAGTTGGTCTCTGTCTCAACGTGCGTGTGCGTGTGCGAAAAGTTGTATTGTGTGTTTTTGTTGTTATTGCAATTATATGGATGTTGGCACGAAATTAATAACACGAACCGTGAAAGAATTGCGCTGTGCCTGAGAAAATGACGAAATCTAGGGTGCTATCCTTAGAATACGCTTACGGGCTTGGAAACAGCAACGGTGCAGCCATCAGGGCAACCAAGTCATTGAGAATGAGTTTGTTTTTAAGATGATCTGATTTGGCAGTGATTCAAAAAGCATAATATGAGACACAAAAACAGGCAAGTAAAATTGTCTTGGAACATGAATGCTCGGCAACACCAATATTCTGATTCCCTGGCCTCAAAATCCGTGGTCCTCAACTTTCTCTCAAGTTCCAGCATTTTCGGTCCCTGGATCGAAAATCTAACCGCACCGTATTTCCTGGACCATAATTACTTGGTCAAAAAATAGAGCTTATATTCGGATTCTCCATGTCTGAAAACCCCCCAGTACCCAATTTTTTTAGCCAAATTGAAGCTTGTTTACATCCATACAAGTAGTTCGAATGGCGTTTGGTGACTTTCTGCATATATTCAGTAACATTATGCACATACAAAACCTACAATGCGCATGCAAAATAACAAATTTTCTGCTAATTAACTGTTAATCTAACATTATTTGAATGACGCGGGTCACTCTTTAGGCGATGTTTCGCACGCTTGTCGCATCCAAGGGCTCTTTCAATTTGGGCGAGGTTTAGTTATTTTAAGAAACGAAAGATGAAGGTGAAATTTTCTTTATGTCCAAGTATCCAATATATACACACGCATAAGTGCTCTTTAGCTACGAGCGAGACCGATTCCAAAATACCGCAAATAACCTCTGACCGCAAATAGATATTTGAACAAATTCCGTAAGCCACCTGGTAATCGAAAGTGTCTCATTTTATATCTGTACACAAATGGACAATAGGAAGTGTAGATTACGATACATTACGATAGCAAGATAACGAAGCCACATGCGCACAAACTTTCGTTATATTGTAGAGATCGGTTGAAAAAATTTAGATTCACATCAGAGCGGCTAACAACCCCAAGCAACCCAGCCGTCTTGGAACGTTCCGTTCAGCGGATTCGGTGCTTTGTCGATCACCAATAGATCATGATAAATATGCATTCCTGAAGGAAAAAAAGGCGATCATATTTACTACATTTGAGCATCTTTGCGTTTAGCCCAAGATGTAGAGGCGTCAACTGGGGCTGACAGTTTTGTCGTCAAATCACGTCGTCCAATAAAGTCGACGAACACATATGAGCCCCAAACGAGCGCGAAAATAATACATGTGATTTGACGACAAAATTTGACGACATGATTTGACGCGACATCACTATAAGCCCCCAAACCAGTGATTGATTCGGCAAACGGGTGCTGTTTGAACCATCTGTTGCCCTTTCGCGGGATGTCGACGTGTTGGATCTGATCGATCATCGATTTGAAATAGAACAACATCGATGTGGGATTCATTGGATCGCAGCTGCCGCCGAGATCCTTCCGCCAACTCGTCTGTATGTCCTCGACGACGTACGTGCCGCCCATGCGCAGACAACGGAATAACATCTGCAACACAAACACTCATGATTAACAAGTAGGCCCGGTCCAGAAGTCTCATCCCGACCAATGGTACCCGAATTATACCGATATTTAGACCCACATATACATTCGTATGTTTTTCTACTGTTTGCTCGCTCGATTGCAACTGATACTTTGCAGTATACATGTAGATGCAGCATACCTTGCGAAAAAATATAAAATTTAATCGTATGTCAAACTTTGTTACTGCGTGTTCTGAGATCCATTTTCGCACCTCGAAAGTCTGCACGGTCCATTGATTCTGATGTGAAGCATCATCGATGATCAAATCAATGTCGTTGTATTTGTTGCAAATCTCCGTCAACGTTTTGTTGTCCGTTTGTGAAGCCTGAAATGTTTTCGCAAGCTTATTCTATGAACGAAAGGTATATCTGTTGTGACATCTAGCCAGGCCGACCAGTATAAAAAGTGACAAGAACATTGGGTTTTCATGAAATCTGGATTGCAAAACACATACCAGGACCATCGTGTCCGCCAGTCTACGTCGAACAGAAATTTTGAACAAAAGACTTCTAGTGGCCAGGGGTATAAGCATAGGGTGGTGAAACTAAACTAAAATCAATAATGTTACTGGCCCATGCAGGACTCCGTTCGCCCCGAAACTTAAAAAATATCAAACTTGGTAGCTGTTTATGTGATAACCCTAAATCAGACACTATCCGTGATAAGCACAACTTGGTCCCTGATCGAGGCTTCGAGTTGGCCTTCGAATGGCTTGATGTCGATCGATATGTATTTGGCCTGCGGAAACCACGTCGGCCAGAATCTCACCGA
Organism: Rhynchonema sp. JSB1_4; assembly: GCA_030248065.1. Taxonomy (NCBI): domain Eukaryota; kingdom Metazoa; phylum Nematoda; class Chromadorea; order Monhysterida; family Xyalidae; genus Rhynchonema; species Rhynchonema sp. JSB1_4. The sequence goes on from JASAMV010005036.1 coordinate 68,634, forward strand.
TCCTCCGTCACCGCGTCCCAGCTCTATCATTGTGAACTTGTCTCTGTTCTTGTGTTTGCGACAGATCTGATGGATTTTCAACTTAGGTAGGTGTGTGTAATTTAGGAAGAATTTCAGTTCATACATACCGTTTCCATTGGTTTGAAAAAGTGCGGTTTCATTGGGTAGTCGTCGGTTGAGTACAGTTTGGCCAGCTTCACATAGTCGCAGTCCCCCGAGACCTGAGTTTGACAAGATAAACTGATTTTACTGAACGAAGTTCATCAACAGCAATATTTCAAGAGACACTTTTCAGGGTTGGGATTGGATTTCAGAAAATCTATATCCTGTTTTTTCACACACTCATCAGCAAATCAGACGCAAACGCGAATGAACGAAGGAAAAACCGTTTTGTGCTTATCAATGCAGAAAACACGGTAGTGAAAGAAATGTAGAACATAGTAGGCAGATAAACAGACACATGACCATGAATACCAGCAGAACCCACAGCTGGCTCCAGGTGTTTGTTTTTGAATCCGACCGCAGTCAATTGTCGCTGCAGCTGCACAAGCTGCCGACTGAGCGCCTGGGTCTCGCTCAAATACATCTGAAACGAATTTATTGTGGAGCAGAACGGGAAGTTGCTGATTTGAACCATTCGTATTTTGCATACTCCACCTTTCGATTTTCGCCAGTAATTTCAGAATCTGTAATTTTGTTCGAAATGGAGGGCAGTGACAAAAGTGGCCAAACATCACAACTATGCGTTCTGCTGACACTTCAAACGCCCTCAAAGAAACGTCATTTAAACACCACTATTAGCTTGGGGCGCCGCTCATCACTCCGGCGACGGCGGGCGCTTCTTGGAGACTGGGGTTTATTTTTTCTCAGGTTAGTCGATCATCAGGGTCTTATGTCTCAGATAAGGTTTCTATCTCAGGTAAGAAACTGCCAGTAAATTAACATCTGACGTCACACGGATGTGACGTACTGACGAATCACAATATGGGATCTTAGCACCATCCGAGCTACCCTATAATTTGTTGGTAGTGAAGAGTCTCTTGCACCGCAAGCAGGGTTGAAAAAAAAATTTTTTTATTAACGAGCTTTTTTTTTTAAAAAAAAATTTTTTTTTTGATTTTTTTTTTGACGAAAATTTTTTTTATTAGAAAAAGTGTTGCAAACGACGTTTCAGCATAAATGAAATCGATACAACATACTTTTCAAAAATTGAAAAATTTTCGTCTGAGACCCAACTTGTGTGGTGACACCCGTTAGTATTGTGCAGATTCTATGGTCTCCGACCAGTCTGAGGTTGATGTTGACTAACGATGTTACTCTAATGTATTGTAGCATGCAGTACAACGTATTTTAATGCATCCAATGCCGTATATCTGGTATACGATCATCAAAATATCGATTACAGCCCAGATCTTGCGTGTCAGATCGACTTTGCGCGCCCGGTTTTGCACCAGACTTGCATATATACATGTGTAGTAGCATGCAGTAGTACGTTATCGGTGCCACATCACTATAAAAGACCAGCCCCGCGCATCCCTGTACGGTTTTGGGGACAATACAATTATAGGGCGCCGCAGGCGCGATTTTGGAAAAATTGTCCCGTCCACAGGAAAAAAGTGCCAATTTCTGGCCTCGAAAAAGGCCATTTTTGGACATTTCAGCCCTTTTTGGGCAACTTTTTTTTATTAAAAAAAAGCAAAATCTGAGTTTCAAAAAAAAAAAATTTTTTTTTTAAAAAAAAATTTTTTTTAATTAACCACTTTTTTTTTGAAACAACCCTGGCCGCAAGTGAGACCACTAAATCAACCCGTGTGCTCAAATGTGAAGTGGTACAGTTATGGCAGTACTATTTTTGTTACATAATGTTGCCCGCGCATATATGAACACAAAGAGGCAACCGACCTGTCGCCAGCCGAACATCAGATAAATGGTCGTAACCACCAAAACGATTGTTGCGGCCAGCAATGCCCGCGTGTCGATCGTTTTCCACAACATATGGAAACGAACGAATTGAAAGACTAAATTTAACTGTTCATCACGTCACAATTTTAATCATGGTTGCGGTTGGCTGGCTTTATGCAAAGCGAATTCGGTGCCTTGGCTCATTTCAGCGAAGTGTTCTTGATTTTTTGTTTCATCCAGACAATTTCCAACATATTGAGCCGAATTCTCGAAACTCAGAGCCAGGTCGTGTAAAACAAATGCAACTGGATTGCGCAATCCGATTGTGCCAGCGCAAGAGTTCTGGAAGAACGCACTCCAGGTCGGTGCGTGAAGTCCCTTTTGGCCCAGGACGTGCGTGCGTTGAATAAAGCAGCTGTTTGCGCAGACACGCAACAAATTGAGGTCAGTCGGCAGGAAGCTGTGATCATTCATTGATTGCGCAGCGCTTCCGAGAGTTCGACACATTGTCATGTTTGTGTGTCCTGTTGCAAATTAACATTGAACTCTGCTGACCTAACTGACTTGAGATGCGCTGATGTTCGATCTCTCTGCGTGTGTGCAATAACAATGCAAATTATGCACAGGTGAAAAAAGATGTGTTGCCGTTTTGCACATCAGAGCAGCTCGTCCCCGTTGACAATAGTTGTGTGACTCACGTGAAGTTTATCGAACAGTGAACTTCATGAGAAAGTATTCTTTTTTCGAAGAACTGATAATGTAAACTGATTTCCAGTTCTTTGGAAGAATAAAATAAGTGACGATTCGTTCGAACAAATCGAGTTTACCATGCCACCTTATCTGTTTATCGGCATGAATACGTAAAGACTTTATATTAACTTTATAACTTTGTAAAACTTTGTAATACGTAAAATTTATAGCACATTGACAATAGATTTTTGTTGTTTTATTTGTTCATGCCAAAATCATACATGAAAATGTAATGACGGTAAATGCATGACCATCGCACATGAAAATTTATGATAGGAAGGCAGACGAGGGACAGTCGCATGCGAGACAGGCAGACAGGCAGAAGGAGGTTGGAACGTTGAAAGAAATAAAAAAGTGTCGAAGCGAATGGCATCGAATCGAAGCTGCTTGTAGTGGGTATGCAAAGAATGATTGAACCCCACGGCATCTGTTTTGCGCAAGACGCTTTATGCAAAAGTTCTTATTTTCATTTTTCAGAATCCAAGGTGCATGCGAACTACTTATGACAAATTTTACAGACGCGACCTTGTCAGAGCAAATTTTTACGGACCGGCATCATACTTGCGGTCACATATAGCCGCCGCATTAGAACAAATCACACCATCCGTATCACCATGTTAAAGTCCGGACCGACAACGCCCAGCGCTCAGCGCTCAGCGCAATTTGTTTGGGGTAATGGACAAAACAGTGGTGAAAAATCGCGGCGAATAACAGGTGCGGAAAAGGCAGCAGGTGCACTAACAGCAGTGGATAAAACAGTTGGGCCCGTAATTCGTCTCCGTTCCCCCTACTCACTTACCGGCGTTTTCCACTTGACGCGCAGGGGGCCCTTTGCAGAAATCGGTGGAAAATGAACCCTCCGACCAAGAAGAAAAAATCCAATCAGACCAATCCACTTTGCGGGCTTGCCGGTTCAGCCAAGTACAAATTCTACAATCCTCCGTCGATATCAATTCATTCCCTTCAATTTCAGGCTTGTGGTGGATGTTGTTCGATAGCAAGCTGCGAGCGCTACCACCAGTCCAACAACGGCTGGTCAGCGATGGACGACATGCCAGTGGTTTAAAAAAAAATTTTTTTTATTAAAAAAAAAATTTTTTTTTAAAAAATTCGTTCCAAAAGTTAAAAAAATTTTTTTTTATTATTTCAAAATTCGAAAATTTCTCTATTTTTTTGCTCTAAAAGTGCTATTTTTTGCATAAAAATTGGTACTGTTAACATCACCCGACCCTACCATGGGTGTATTGGGTGCCATAATCGTTGTTTTGTGGCATCTAGACATAGTGCACACACTCACATGGCCTCTCATATGATCACACATGTACATGTGACTGGGCGGGCATGCATTTATCCATGCAACAGACCCGAAAGTAGTGATTCCGTGTGATATTCACTCTATATTTACACTGTTTGTCACATATTTGCATTGGTCGTGTACCAAGAGGCAATAGTTTCACCCAAATTTACCGTCTTGAGTGTCACAAAGCCACACCAAGGCACCCACGCCACGTGGGGGAAGTGTACGGGTGTGTACCTGACTACTGTTGGTACTCATTGACCATTGTTTAGTATTGTTTTCGTGTCGTGAGTGCTTTATATGCACTTACCACACGTTATGGAAGAAAAATGCCACTATTTTTTGCTTTAGCGCTCATTTTTTTCGTTTCTGGCAGTTTTTGGCTGGAATAAAAAAAAATTTTTAAATTAAAAAAAAAATTTTTTTTTAAAAAAATTGGGGTTTGAATAAAAAATTTTTTTTATTAACCACTGCGACATGCTACTGCCATTGCACCATCAGCACATGTTGGCACTGCCGGACGGACGCATTGTGGCACTCCGGGGGGCGCATGATTGGGGAAGTTAACAACAACGCGGTGTTTCCATATCCAAGTCCATATCAAGCACAGACTGTTGGATCGCGCCGAAATGACGTAAACACCCTTCACAGGTGATGCAAACCAAATAATTAAAGTTGCATTTTTCGCGTTTTTGCGCGTTTTTACTCAAATTTGGTAAAATTTCCCCGAATCTGAGACTTTTAAAAAAACTTGTTTAAAAATCTTTTTTCCAACCCTGTTTGTGTGGTCGAACGGCAGATGGAGGGAGGCACACTCAACCATCGACAATCGGGCTGGACCAATCAGTGCGGTGTTGGTGCCAAGTGATGTGCTTCTGTGAATGGGTTTAGTGATGGACATTTGGGGTTTGTTTTTTTGTTAGTCTTTAGAGATCGTTTCACATTGTCTTTTTGTAACGGCGGTCCAAAGCAAGGTTACGCACACTTCCAAGACTGTTCGGAATCCACAAACGTTGATAAGTATGTGGCCGCCATCCGATCAAGATTCGATTATTCATGTATTTGAGTGTTACACCGACATAAACCGATCACAAATAATCGGATAACACAGTCAGTAGTCAATATACGTATTTGTATACTTTACATTGGCATATGAACAACTGCTTGATGTTCCGTTTATCAATGCTAAGTTGTTGGTGATGTTCTTTGTGTGCGGCAAGATCATGTAGCGTTTGTTTGATGATCAATAAACAAATGTGCGCAGTACTCGCCTCCCTTTCTAAACTGAAATACAATTTCATCACGATCACGGACACGATTACAGAAAACAGATTGGTTCAGGTCACGCAGTAAAAAGTGGTGCGTAGGAACGCAAAAAAGGACTAAGCGCCACAATTACACGAAATGCACTCGCAATCTAAAGCATCAAGTTATGGCAAAGGTCCAGTAGAAACACCATTTCATCAGATTCAGCAAAGCCGCACGAAACTACAGCCCGAAAAACAAATTCCCAAAATAGCAAACATTTTCACGAAAGAAGGAACATAAGATACAACGAATGTTCGTTTTTACAGGACACTACGAATAACCAACAAGCATTAATTTTGTGATATCTGGTTAAGATAAGTAAACCCAGAAGCACTGAGTCTCATACAGTAATGATATTGAACAATAACAGAAATGAACAAGCCCGACAAATGACAAAAAAGCATATATGAAGAAAACTCAAGTTACGAGTGGTATTGGTCGCACAATGACCATATAAGAATTCATCAAAATCAATCCTGATTTTCACGTTCAGTCACTCTTAACCACTTGCTATTTGTGATTCTCACAAAACATTTTCGGCTGAAAATAATCTGGCAGATCAACCACGTTGCCGCAGATCTGAAACATTCTCTTTACTAGGTGTTTTGTGTGTGATCGCGCAACGCAACGTCATTGCGCCGTCACTAGCCTGCTTTGCGATTCAGGAAAAAAATTTGACCAATTCTTATAAAGTCATTGTGCGACCAATACACAATGACAATATTTCAGGCGAATAACCAACTGATAAGATGTGAAAAAAGGAGAAAATTACAAGTGTATGACGAACCGAATATAAGAAACCGAATCTAACGAATAAGCAACCAGAATATCTGGTACGCAAAGGATCCATTTGAGTGCTCTGCTAAGAGATGCGCCTGTGTGTGGCTGGTGTATGTGTTGATTGAAACATCGCAAGTAATCGTACGGTCACACAGCTTTGTACGAGGGATAGCCGGGACGGTTGAACAAAATTTATTCCTATAAACTGTCCTTCACATAGACATATCACAAACCACCAAAATCGTGATCATACGGTCCCAGGTGTACATTGGTAACTGCCGTTACCCTACAAATTGATATAAAAGGATGTTGGAGGCTGGAGCCTGGAACATCAGCATCCAGATGCACACCTGTTTAGCGCGGCACAGAGTTGACCACTGTCATCAGCTTGCCTACATACGCGGTGCAACAATATGTGCACAAAAATTGATCAATGTTTACGGTTTGTTTGTGTGAACGGACTGCTCAACATTACCAGCTGTCGTGGTGCCCCAGTTCTTCAAATTCGCGGGCATCTGTTTACGCGCCAGCGCCGCCTTCAACGCTCGCCGCATCAAAATTGTGTTTGATAAGAAACAAATAAACGTTGATGAGAGGGTTAAGATTCGGTGGAACGTACAGCCACGGGTAGAACTCTTGAATGATTGGGTGCTCGATGGTATAGAGCCACGAAGCCAGATATGTCGGCAGCACGACCAATACCTGCGAAAAAATATGATCGCCAGTCAGACTTGTCAAGAGATTTGTTGGCCGTTGCAAATACACAATGGCTAATAGAAGTTTCTTTAGTAAAACCCCAAATAAGCTGCTGCACACAGTGAAAAATTAGAGTGAATATTACACCCACTCAATTCTTTCGGATACATGATAATAAAATTGAAAATGGACCCTCCGACAGTAAAGTGAAACTATGTATGACCCACGTTGGCTTTTTAGGTGGAAAGATTTCCGCTCACAGCCCTCAGCGGGTTTAGGCAATAAATTGGGGTGTTTGCCACATTGTACCAGGCAATGCCAAGTGCTTTTCTCGCACATTTTTCGCAAACGACTGCTCTGGTGGTGGAACTCAAAGAAACGGTTCAGCGGAGAATTGGAGCAGAAAGCTGAGTTAAAAATTTGGTGGAAGTTGAGTGGAACATTACGTTGGATGGATACCGCAGCGCTGAAACATTTTTCGCGCACGTTGTAGTGCCTGTGTTAGTTCGTTTCCATCAAACTCAACACTCAGCTTTCCACTCATCCGTTTCGTGAGTTCCACATTACATACATATGTACTTCGAAATGCACACAGGGCAATTGTGATCACATGCGATAACGTCAGCGAATGATTTCTAGGAATGTCAAAAATGTATGTGCTCACTGATGCGCTGTGCGCTTCGGCAATCCAGTTATAGTTTCGCGATGAGAAAATCACAAGCATTGGGACTCACCATGGTGGCCAATGTGCTCCACGCAATCCGCACGGTCATGTCCTTCTGGCGCTTCACTGCCACGCTGTTCACTTCACCGCCTTCGCCTGCTACCTGGCATACAGCATAAAGTCAATGAACTCATTGTTCACCGCTGGGCTCTAATAGAGTTCATGCAGCGAACGCGAGTAAACACAGAACTCGTGTCAAGACGAACGAACGATCTTTGATTCAATCGATTTATGATTTAATTTTTTCAATCCCGCGATCGAAAAATCGATTAGTTTGTCGCCCCCGGCAGAGCATGATCTGCGTTTGTGTATTACATATACGTATTTACTTGCTCCGCACAGAAGTTCTTTTGTTGCTTATCATTTGTCAAACTCTTGAGGTGTGTTTTATATCAGAAGTTAGGCCTGTTCCTCGGTTTGCTCGCGCGATAGCAGAGTTTGCGCAGCTAGGACTCTTCGTGAGTCTAGTGCTGTGCACAACATCTGCTTCTGAGCTCGTTTCTACTTAGAACTCGATGGTGAATAGCCGGTGGTGACTACCGGGGAATAATCTGAGTATGTTAGTAAGCAATGAAATAAACTCATTACGCTGAGAGATCGACGGTAGACGCAAAAAGTGGCGTGACGGTTGCCCAACACTTAATTCGGCTTATTGTCACTATTCAGCGGAAGCGAAAGCTTTGTTTAAGTCACGCAAACCTTCTTGTTGTGTCGTACGTACGCCGCAAACGCGACCACATAAATGCCAATGGACGCGACGTGTCCGTACGTGAACGTGTTGAGCGAGTACTCATACAGTGTATCGCCAATCGAGTGACGCTGCCCACAATGGTCCTCAATTTCGCCGTTGTTGCGTTTCAAATAGCTGCAAATGTACGTTGTCATATTCCCCCATAGTAGAAGTAGCTGTCGTTTGGACAAGTAGGTATACATACGGTTGATTTTGTTGTACGGGTAGTTTCAAAAACCAATTAAACCAATTAAACCAAATGGATTAAACCAAGCACACTCCATGGCCAAAAAATTGACCGAAAAAATCCTTGATTTTTTATAGTCTTTACTTCATCTGCAATTTTCTAAACAGTGCGACGTCGGACAACATCGTAATATATGGGACCAAACACACAATCACTTGAACCACTACGAAGTTCTGGTTACGCTTCCAGAAGCTCCATTTCTTTTAAACAACAACGGCAAAGCTCAAAAAATTGCTAAAATGGTCTGAAATTGTACATCGGCCAAAGACTTGGTTGCGTATTGCGATAATATTGTCGTGTGTTTTCGTTTAAAAGGTCATTAAATAAGCTAAATTGTGCCAGTGTAGATCTGGCCGTGACTGTGCAATTATTGGCTTCAGTTGACTGCAAGCTACTCTATGCATTCAACCCTGCCTTCGATCTACAGTTAACAGGGTTGGAAAAAAAATTTAAGCAAGTTTTTTTTATAAAAAAAAGAATTTTAAAAAAAAGATTTTTAAGCGTCAGATTCGGGGAAATTTTTACCAAATTTGCCTGAAAAACGCGAAAAAACGCAACTTTGATTACGTCATTTCGGTGCAATCCAACAGTCCGTGCTTGATATGGACCTATGATTGCTGCTCTGTGGTATTGGTCGCACAATGACTATATGAGAATCCATCCCCATATTTTTCCTACATCGGCAAGGAGGGTTTCTGGCGATTTTTTCAAATTGAATCAGGTTTTGACAAGGAGTTATTTTCTCTTTCTTTTCCCGCTTTATTTATCGGGAGTGATCAACGTGTGTGTGCTGTATATCGATTTCACACATAAAGCATGTAACACGTGGCTACAGTAACCCAAGCCCGAACCATTTCGGTTGCGCAGAATTCAGGGTGAAACTTCTGCACACGTGTGTTTCTCATTCTTCTCACTGATAAGCATGCAAAGTTCTTGTCAAAACCTGGTTCAATTTGAAAAAAATGCCAAATATCCGCCTTTTCAATGCAGGAAAATTAAGGGGATGGATTCTCATATAGTCATTGTGCGACCAATATCAGACACAACAGTTTGTTGTCGAATAAGCAAGATTCATTCATAAGCCACTCGGAATTGAGAATATAAGCTGCAGAAATACTTGTCGGGTAGCTGAATCAGTCGTATATGACCGACTTGATGGGGTATGACATCGAAGTGCCATGTGGGTATAGGCAATCCATCGGCTCATGGGACTTTTTATACACACAGCGCATGCAGCAGCACACGCCATTTTCTAAACAAAGCGTACACTTTGGGTGCGTGTCACACTTTGATGACTCCTTTTTAATTTGTACGATTCTCATTTGCTGCTTGCCATAACACTTTTGTGCACTGTTGAAAAAGTTGGGGATGTTTCAACGGATGACTGCAGAGAATAGACGCATTCATTGATGGTCGCAATGTAGCGTGCAGCCTGTGTGTGTTGAGTGCCATGAGTTGGCGGATTGCCTATACATGCATACTGTGTTCCATGTATCACGGGAAGGTTTAATAACATCATTTGGGGCAATTTAGGTACCAAATACATGCCCCAAAGGAGATTTTGTGAAGAAAATTTTTCGACCCTTGAGAAAAAAATGACATAAAATAGCCCCCAAAAAGGCCATTTTTGGACGTTTTCGAACATTTTGGTCCCCGAAAAAATTTAAAAAAATTTTTTTTATTTTTCTTCAAAGACCATTTTTTTAAAAGTTAAAAAAAAATTTTGCCCAACCCTGACAGTTAACAATGACCAGCAAAATCAGTTAGCACATGGAATTTTCTTCTTAATGATATTACAGCATGACCATGCTTCCTCCATGCGCAATTCGGTGTCTCGCCAATCGGCATCATCCCTCGGTTCCTCCACAGCAGCAACCGGACGCAAGTGTGATGACGTGTGGCGGAATTGAGGGAGGTTGCTGTTCGAGTGGAATTTCAGGGGCAGCTCCCACACACGGAACTCATACCGTCATACCATTTGGCAATTTTTGTAGTTTTGCCGCTGTTGTGGAAGGGCAACGCAACTCCTGGAAGCGAGTCCCAAATTTCTTGGTGGCTCAGGTGATCGTGCGTCTAGCCCCACATGCAGCATTACAATTTTGCCCGATAAAAATTACATGTGAAGAGAGGACTATAAAAAGTCAAGAATTTTTTGCCCATGGAGTAGCTTTGAGTTAATCCAATAAGTCAAATTTGGTATCATTCGAAAGCAGAGACACACCAAAATATATGATTAGTCAACAGGCATGGGTAATCAGTTTCTGTCTGACAGAGTGCTTTAAACAAAGGTTAAAAACCCAGTGAAAAATCACGTTTTGTGCGGATAAATAGCGATCTTGAACGGGCGGAAAGCCTGCTGCAAAATATCGCACAGGAAGCATAAATTTGTGATGTGATAATCAATTCCGGCGAACGCTTTTGGAACTCCCGTGCAACACCTTTAAGAGTGTGAGGTGATAAAAATCGCAAGGTAGGTTCCGGAAAACTGAAATTTTGGATATCGATTTTTTGATGGCAAAATCAGTTCGACAACATTTTTAGGAACTCTCACAAAGTTTGGCGTGCCAATTACAAGTAAATCGTCAGTTATATAACTTTTAAGTTCCCCGATTTGCATTTTTTGCAAAATTTTAAAAATGAAAAAATGGGAAAAACTGGATGTGAACGCGATTAGATCTCTGCCGTTAACTGACGTAGAATGCTGAAACTAACACATCCAGAGCAGTTTTTTGTCTGCTTTTCAGTGCAGTTATAATATTTGCATGACATGGCAGATTTTCTCTACCGTTACATTTTTTAAATAATTGGTCAGAAAATGAGGGCGTTTTCGGAAACAGTCAAATAAAAAAAGGCCTCACCACCGATTTTGTCTGTCACACCCAGAGAGAAAGCGCATAAAATTCTGGTGCGGAAGGTATAATTTTCATTGGATGTCATGAGTAATCATCAATCGAAATCGAATGATCGAAATAAAATTTTTTTTTGCTTTTTTTTCTTTTCTCAGCTTTTTTCTTTTCAGGCGCGAGTTAACCCAATGAAGGCGAATGAAATCATTAGATTCATGAGGAAAATATAACAGAAAACGACGTAAACAAAAAAACTCAGCAAAAAACGAACACATCGGGCGGTCTCGAACCCTCGCCCAACCAGCCTGCCAGCGCACAACGCGCGAATTTTCCACCACACCACTGGCCCACTGCTCAGCTGGAGCTAAAACGTGTACTTGAACCATAGCATGCGCACTGCGCAGGGCGAAGCATACCTGTAGGATTAGCGGAGCGGTCAGTAGTTAAGAGCGGAGCGGTCTGTGGCGCTCGTTGTGCAACCCCCTTTTCGGTGGCGCTCCAAGTTTTGGGTGGCGCGCGATGTTTATTCGATTTGTTTCTGTGGCGCTCTAAGTTTTTTGTGGAGCGTCAAGTTCGATTGGGCCGTTCTGGTGGCGCCCGAAGTTTTTTGTGGCGCTCCAAGTTTTCTGCGGAGCGTCATGTTTTCGGTGGCGCGCCAAGTTTTTTGGTGGAGCGCAAAGTTTTCCTCGGACTCCCGGTGTTGACCAAAACAAGCGTGGCGCCCAGAGTTTGACCAAATGTTGCGGCCGGCAAAACGAGAGGCGATCGACGTGCCCTCGACCATCTCAGTGGAGCGCCAAGTTCGGAATAACATAACTCGCTTAAAAAGGCTCCTTTCAGCATTTTGAAATCAGTTCTGGAACCGACTGGTTCATGCGTGCCTTGTAGTTTCAAACTAAGAGGTATCTCGATGCCATTGCATGCCAATACAGGAACCCAAAAAGGGACCCGATCGACCGGCGGACACCAATGACTGGGTCACCTTTGGAAGACCACCCCCTGTATATGCGCAAATGCCGAAACATTTTTGGCTGTTGTTGTCGTTGCCGGACTGAATAAAACATCGCAATTGAGCGATTGCGTGAGTGAATGTCGACTATATCCGGCCGCAACCGTCAACAACAGTAATGTGGGAGGAGCCCGATGTGCGCAAACATTGTGGGTGGAGCCTGATGTGTACAGCGTCGTAGTTTAACCATAGTTTCGCCCTTCCACGTATTAGTGCACACAGCGAGCGTGTGTGTATTAGTTTGTGTGCGCGTGTGTAATGCTTGATGTGCCTTGTCTGTGTGTTGAAGGTTGACAGGCAAACAAGCTGTCCATAACAAGCTTTGAAAAACAACTTTTTTCATGAACTTGATCATTAGTTTTGGGTCAATAATTACTCATGACATCCAATCAATTTCTTATCAATAAGACCAGAATTTTCTGTACAGTTTATATGGGGGCAAACAGAACAAAAGTGATGGTGAGGCCTTTTTTGTTTTTGGCTGCTTCTGAAGCTCCCTCATTTTGTTGACTAATTTTTAAAAAGAACGCAATGTAAGAGAAAACATGGCATATCGTATGGATATCGGGGCATGCGCGGTAGCGCATGTCCCATATGGTTGTCCGGAGTTAGTGCCGGCAGCAAAAACTTTCACTGGCCAGTAATTCCACAACAAAGCACCGATGGTTTCAATATCTAACCACAAGGTGCCTTAGGCCACCCTACATCTGCGTTCAAAATTTGACGTTGATCGGTACCGGCGCCGTGGAGTTACGGTACTCAACGCCTCTCAAAAAGTGCAAAAACGTTCTTCTTCTTCTTTCTTTCTTTCTTTCTTTCTTTCTTTCTTTCTTTCTTTTTTTTTCCGGCAAAATGTTCGTTCAAAACTCAGGGATGCATCGGACGAGAAATCTGCCGCGGTACCGGGGGTTTTGAAGGTCGAGAAACTCGGTGGTGACATTGGTTTTTGGATCCAGTACTTTTCTGAGCCAGAACCAGAACTGGAACCGGAACTCAGTATTTAGCCATGCAAATAAGTCGCACAATACTGGTCTGGTCATAAAGACAGTGCGTGCGGTATATAGGTTTTCGGGGTTGAGAAATCTAATGGTGACATTGGTTTTTGAATCCGGAGCTCTTCGGAGCCAGAACCTGAACTGGAACCGGAACTCAGTATTTATCAAGCAAATAAGTCGCACAATACTGGTCTGATCATAACGACAGTGCGTGCGGTATACAGGTTTTCGGGGTCGAGAAGTCTAATGGTGACATTGGTTTTTGAATCCGGAGCCCTTCGGAGCCAGAACCGGAACTGGAACCGGAACTCAGTATTTATCAAACAAAAAAGTCGCACAATACTGGTCTGATCATAAAGACAGTGCGTGCGGTATATAGGTTTTCGGGGTCGAGAAATCTAATGGTGACATCGGTTTTTAAATCCGGAATTTTTTGGAGGCAGAACCGGAACTAGAACCGGAACTCAAAACTGATTCACGTTAATAAACAACATAATGCTGCCCTGATCATGAAGAAAGTGGGGGCGATATGTAGGTTTTTGGGGTCGAGAAATACAATGGCGACATTAGTTTTTGAATCCGGAGCTCTCCGGAGCCAGAACCGAAACTGGAACCGGAACTCAGTATTTATCCATGCAAATAAGTCGCACAATACTGGCCTGATCATAACGACAGTGCGTGCGGTATATAGGTTTTCGGGGTCGAGAAACCCAACGGTGGCATTGGTTTTTAAATCTGGAAGTTTCGGGAGCCAGAACCGCAACTAGAACCGGAACTCAGTATTGATCAATGCGAATAAATAGTGTAATAGTGATCTGATCTCCAATAATGTGTCTGCTGTTTATGTTTCTGGGGTCGGGGAACCGACGGTGACATCGCTTTTTTAGCTCTGACTTGATTGAGGTGTAAAACAGTAACATGAATGCACTAAAACCACCACAAGGTGAACCTCTACATAGTGAATTCCTCTGTATAGTGAACTAATTATCAGTGTGATCATATGTATTTTCCGTCCACCGAATGAGAAAATGCGCTTACTCGATATAAAACAAAAATACAAGAAGAAAAATGCCTGCTGTCGCGCGGCAAGAATCAGGATATGGTTCTCGGTATCATGCTGGTCGCATATAAAACACCTATACAAGATTGTTTACTCCCCAAAGTAAAAAGATATCAGTGGTTACGCACAGGAGCAAAAGGCGACTAAAAACATCACCGAAACAGAAGAAAAGCTTATTTGCCAAAAAATGAACAGGATTTAGAAAGAGGCATTGCATTCCTTTCGAAAAGTGAATTAAAAAGCGATACGCCATCAAGGAACCATATTGCGGCCAACGCATAATCGTTTTACCCACTCTTTATGCAGTTATTGGTACGAATCGAACCTGTGACAGCATGCCGTCGTCGCCTCATTGCGCTATTGGCCGCAATATTGTTCCTTGATGGCGTATCGCTTTTTAATTCACTTTTCGAAAGGAATGCAATGCCTCTTTCTAAATCCTGTTCATTTTTTTGGCAAATAAGCTTTTCTTCTGTTTCGGTGATGTTTTTAGTCGCCTTTTGCTCCTGTGCGTAACCACTGATATCTTTTTACTTTGGGGAGTCAACAATCTTGTATAGGTGTTTTATATGCGACCAGCATGATACCGAGAACCATATCCTGATTCTTGCCGCGCGACAGCAGGCATTTTTCTTCTTGTTTTTACCTGGTTGAAAAGAGCATAAAAAACTGCATTAAACGTTGACACTTTCATTAAATTATACCAATTAAGTAACGAATGGCAGCTCTCAAAACATGTACTTGGTTCATTTTTTGGGTTTCACAAAGTCGTCGACCTGTCCACTTGAATAGGCTCCTAGCTACTTAAAGCTTAGGGGTTGGTAACTGAAATTTTGTGTGGGTGTTAGTGAATGTACCAGTCAACTTTTTTTGTCCAATATGAGCGAAATCTATTTTTTTCCGATTTGTGGACCAGTTTCCCACACGCCTTGCGAAAATTGCAACCATATACTGTTAAGTAAACGGTACCCGCAAACGCGTATTACCTGCTAACGATCGCAGCAATTTCGAACAGCAGTCCGTGCACATATACAATGCCGACTGCAGCATATGCCAACATCGGTCCCTTACTGATGTACCTGATGTGCAAGATACAGTTTGTCTGTGAACTAAAATTAGTCATCATGGTATTGTTCCTTGTGAGCACACATATTGCGTAAAGACTAGTCGCCGGTTTCGGACCGCTTACAACAGGGCACGGCCGGTCATTGTTAGAGACGATCGTGCCCCTGTTGTAAGGCGTTACGGGCCGAAACGCCCACTGAAACGTTCACTGATCGCAAGGCAACCAAGTCAAATAGCAAAAATCAGTTTTCCTATAAGTCCATCATCAACTGACCACATCGTAAAAGCGGTGATCATGAGTCGATCCAGACTGAGCACGCAGAGCATCAGCCCAGCGGTCGGGTAGAACAGACCCCAAAGCAGATTGTGCGGGAACCAGGTGCATCCCCATGATGTCAGGCCAAGCTGGATTACCAAGTGATTACCGACAATTTTTTACGAAATAGTATGGCAAGAGACGTAAAAATTTTGCCCAAGATATAATGAAAAACGTCTGCTCATGTCCCGTTCCCAAATTTCGCACGTCTTACACATACCCCTCAAACCCAAATTGGAACCAAGAACAAGAGCTCACGAAGCTTTCATCATGCTGTTTTTGTGCGCTGAGAGAGGCATTGCTCAAACTGGCTACGGGTCGGTCAAAGGGTTGTGCAGCGTGTTTTTGGTTCCCCGTTTCGACCGGTTCTCGCAGACTGGCGGTGCACCAGGTCATCGTTAGTGCGAATGCAACAGACGGACACGTGACCCCCAAAAGACGCTAGCTGGTATTATGAGCGCGTAAGACACCACTGCTCACAAGGTCGTCAGCAGGTGCACAAGACACTCACCTGGTTGGATGCCAGTCCATACAAGTAGGTACGCGGTATCCGCCAAACCCCAGCGGCAACGAACGCCAGCCCGTTGAATGCGTCCGCGAAGGCAATTGCTGCAGTTGAAAAAACGAATGCTGCTCGCACTTTTAAAAGCTTAGTTAATATGGAATTTAAAAGCTGGCTTTCCGCAGTTGTTGGCTGAATATGAGAGGCATCTGGACAAGCGATGACCAGCTTACCGGAGTTTTTCACTCAAAGCACCGGAAGTTCTAACCGGAAATTGGTGGAAACAGACCACACACCAAACAGAAAAAATTCTGTTAGAGCTCCCTGGGGGCTTTAAGTGGAAGCGTTTCCACTTACAGCCCTCGGGGTCTCCAACTGGAAAATTTTCCACTGATGGCTTTTAGATACGGGGGAATGGGCTGTAAGTGGAAAACTCGTTTAGTTTTGAGCTTAAGCTTAGGCTCAGGTAATTGTGGCATATTCATGCAGTGGTTTTCTTGAAAAAAATTTAATTAAAAAAGTTTTTTTAAGAAATTAGTTCCAAAAGTTAAAATAATTTTTTATTATATCAAAATTCCAAAATTTCTCTATTTTTTGCTCTAAAAGTGCTATTTTTGCATAAAACTTGCTACTGTTGACATCACCTGGCCCTACCATGGGTGTATTGGGTGCCATAATCGTTGTTTTGTGGCATCTGGACATAGTGAACTCAGTAACGGGCCTCTCATATGACTACAGACGTGCATGTGACTGGGTGGGCATTTATATTTGTCCATGTTCCAGACCCGAAAGGAGTGATTCGATGTAATATTCACCTCTAATTTCACACTATGTGTAGCTTATTTGTATTGGTCGTGTACCTTGACGCAACATTTCACCCAAAATTCCCATCCCGAACATCAGAAAGCCATACCATCACACCCGCACCACCTGGGAAGGGTACGGGTGTGTACCTGACTATGGTTGGTACTTATCAACCACTGGATAGCATGGTTTACATATCACCTGTGCATTTTTTTACTTAAAAAAATTTAAATTTAAAAAGAAATTTTGCTAACCACTGTATGCATGTATGAGCCCTACTTTTGTGGGTTGGCCTATTTCGACGCTGTTTCTTTTTGTCCAAGCCAGTCTTGCTCAATGACCCCCTGCCGTCCAACTGACGACAGCAGCAACCAACCGGCGATAGCGACAAATTCCTTTTTTGTGCGCAACGCTCTGTGATAGGCAATCGACCAGAATAGTGCCCAGTCACCGATGAACATGAGTGCACCCGTGAGCACATACGCGACCGCTCGCAGCTGCAACGATTGATAAATCAGCAAATGATCAAGTGGGAGCATTTTGTGTTGCGGGTGCTTGTTTGTGTGCTGTGATGCGCGTTACGATACCCTTTATTGTGGGACGAAGGCAACCATGCAGCATAACCGTAATGTAGCTTAGGATTGTATTGCGCGACGAGACAAGACATGTTTAAACTGTAAACACGGTTTACAAAACGCAATTAACACAACCTTCCTCAAAAGTTTTCCGCCGAGTAATGCGGGTTCAGCTTCGGGGCTGCGTTTCATGCCCATTCAATCTCCAGATCGATCCCGACGTTTACTTCTCGGCATCATTTTATCAGCGGGGTTCGGATCCATTGGTTATAAGGAGAGTAAGACATGGATGAAATGCGTCCACCAACCAATGCTGAAATATCGTACGCGCCAAAGACATCCGATTCATTGCTGTCAGAAGTGGTCCAATTGGCGTGCGTAGAGTTGACCAGCATTGTTTGTGTTCAAACGGTGTGCTCCGGAGTTTACTGACAAATTTGCTACACCTTACAACTGCAGTCAATCTTCCATAAACACCGTATCCATGGAAAAACATTGATCAAGGAATGGCCAATTTCAGGCGTGCTGCGAACATGACAGAGGCTGCCAGGCTACCGTATACCACCCGCAGTGCAATCTGGCATCAAGCCAACACACTGCTTGAAAGTTCGCAGGTCTAATGTGGTTTGGATGATTATCAGTTTTGCGTGTCAACACGCACAGCTGCTGAACAAAACCGCAGCTCACACGCACCACTATCACGCACGAAGCAAATACAGCCTGAGCGACATCAAACTTGGTGATCGTTTCGGATCGGATGTGATCTGCCGGGGATCAACATGACTTGTTTGAATTAAGGGTATTGAATAATTTGGTGGTGCCACTAAGTTCGTCAAGCGTAGAAGATGTACCCCGACCTAAAATGAATAACTAATAAGCTGGACGAAATTAGTGGGTCCAGTAAATATCTTAATTCCCTGAATGCAAGGATGACGCGCCACAAAGGCAAGCCATATCCGATCACCAAGTTTGATAACGACCTGTGTGTTATTTTTTGAGCCGACAATTGCCAACATGATTATTCGACAACTGACCGTCACATGCGAGTCGTATATCAGTGTTTATGTGTCTTAGGGCGGACTTAGGTTGGATCCGGAAACCGGAATCCGGAAATATTTCCGGAAAACGCATTATTTTTGCATGTAAATTTCTGCGTTTTCCGGAAACATTTCCGGAGTCCGAAAATGTTTTGTATTTTTGTATGCAAACTATTTCCGGATTCAGGATTCCGGATTTGACCTAAGTGTACACGCTATGTATCCTCGGACCGGATAAAGCCACTAAAGCACACCCTCCCTCCGTACGACCGTGTCCACCTGAATTTAATGCGAGGCTCCGGTGTTTGTATCGCTCCAATGTACACTGAAAGTTTACTTAATTTTATTTTCGGTGTGCTTCAGGACATACTTCGTCGGAACACGAAATAATTGCCCTACAATATGATTTCATGACATTTCCGTGCCGCGGAAATATTTCCACTTTCCGTAATTTGTCATATTTCAGGAACACGAAAAAATTTCCGTGTGAATTGCTGCTAATTGCGTCAACGTGGGGCTTTTGACATCTCAGTATGTTGGCTTTTATCATTGTTTCTCGGTAATCACTATTTGCTTGCCTAAATAATGCATTTCCGAGCTCCGTGATTCTCAATAATATTCACGGGGCATGGAACACGGAGCTGTGTCCGTCATCCGATTTCAGTGTTCAACCTAAGTCCACCCACGTCCGTCCTAATGCATGTTAAGGATATTTTTGGCTTTACTCCATACATCCATGGCAACGGCTATACTGCAAGGTTTCAGTAAATTAGTTAATTAATGACCAGCTAACAACAAGTTGCCCTGATCTTTTGTGCTGGGTGTTGCTGCTGGACGGGATGACAAATAGGGACGGGCACGCAACATCAATGTCACGCAATCTGTTCAAATATAGTAGGAGATTCAATGGGGATTGGTGGGATTGGTAACGTGAGAATAAACTAACAAAAGCTTTGGTATATTTGCCAGGATAGAAGTGTCATCGGTAGGCTGGACTATGAGATTGCCCTCAATTTCCGACGCTGCAACGAGACAAACTAAGGGCCGATATCAAACTGGCTAATCGGATGTGATCGGATCGATGTGACTTGCTGATCTGATGTGACTTGCTGGACCGATCGGCTGATGGACCGATCCCATGGATGTGATTGGATCTGACTAGGTAGTCACATGACGTGATGTGATCTGATCTGACTTGCCCTATATATTGTGATTGTTTCGTGTGAGCTCTTTCATGTTGATATTGCACCTTATTGTACTTGTAACGATACGATCATCTTTTGTGCGAAAGCACGTCCACAAGACAGCCCCCAGTGCATTGTACTTGCAACTTCACCAATGGAATTAAATTTTTCAAAATTGTGGTAAAAATGCATGACATTAAATTGTGCCTCTGTTATGAAAATGGGCAAACGGGATAACTGTACGTGCGTCCAAACCACCTGCCCCGCGGAATTTTTCTGACTTCAGACCGATTTCGTTGTCGTGTGTTGTCAAAAGAGCATTTGAAAGGCACACTATTGACATTTTATTGCTGTATGTTGAATCACAATTACAGTAACTCATGTACAGTTTGAATTTCGACGTCGATTAGAATTTGTTGATGCACTGTTCTATTACAATCATGTTATTTCGCGCAGTACCGATCAGGGACGTAATGTTGCCGTTCGGTATCTCGACCTAATACAGGCATTTTCTACCGTACCACACTGACTGTTGATGGATGTCCAGCAGTGATGCGAATAAAAACTCAAACCCAACTCAAACTCAAAACTTCAATCCCAGCAATCCCTGGGCCGCACAAAAGAAAAGAACAGATTGAAGAAGTGCGGCAATGTTCGAAAAAAAACAACGTACTGTTATTTCGTTTTTCTCATATTTTAGCGGAACAAACTCTAGGGCTTGTTTGCTGTACGTACACATTAAATAACCATCGACCAACGGAACTGTGATCACATAGGCACAAACGAACGACATCAAAAAGGTTACACATAGCGGAAAAAATTGACGATTTATCTATAAGAAGACAGTCTCAGTGTAGATATCAGATCGACAGAGGGGACCAACTAAGATGTTAAAATTGAGGAAAATACAAGTGTTGCAACGAACCGCCAAATAAGCAGCAGAACATGTGCTAAACAAGGAATCGATTTGAGTGCTCTGAAGCAATCGTATGGTCACACAAATTTGTTACGATGGATAGCAGGGGCGACAGAACAATGTGCGCAAAATAAATTTGTCCAAAAAAGTGGGTTAGTTGACATGTGGTCAAATCAAATCGTCAACTAAAGTCGTCAACTCTCTAGCGGACCGAGTGAGCTCGACAAATGATACATGGCGTCGGCGTGAGCTTTATGAGACGACCTGAGTTGACCAGTTGAATGTAAGCCCAATTTACGGTTTGCTTGTGTGAGCGGTTGGTTCCACATTAGCAGCAGTCGTGGTGCCCCAGTTCTTCAAATTAGCGGGCATCTGTTTGCGCGCCAACGCCGCCTTGAACGCGCGCCGCATCAATTTGTGTTTGATGAGAAACAAGTAGACGTTGATGAGAGGGTTGAGGTTCGGCGGAACGTACAACCACCCGTGGAACACTTGAATGGCTTCGTTGTCGCTTGAATAGAGCCACGAGGCTACATATGTCGGCAGCACGACCAATACCTGTGTGTGTCAGACAGATGTTCACTCCAGTTGTTGCATTCCTTCCAGCACTTCACGACAGACAGATTATAAATGTACAGGGTGATCCAAAAGTACTGTCAAGAGTGCTATGTTTCTGGCAACAGCGTGTGATAGACCGAACGGACATTGTTCGTTTATAGCCTAAAGAAGTCGCCAGGCGATTGGGCATACTGTGAACAGCATAACCAGATTGAAACACACCATCCCTGATGTTTCAAGGCACATTTCTGGTCCTCATGCCCGTCACTTGTGACAACAGTGCAGAATGAGATGAAATTTCTTATTTTTGTGTGTTGGTATTTGATATTATCTGAGCTTTGTTAATTCAGTTCCCTATTGTTGTGTTCAATGAATGAATTCGCTCATTGCTTTCAAAGAACCGTAGCTTTTCGCAGAACAGCTAGGAAAAGCTTTGCAGTAAAAAAGCAAGCGAATCGACATCAATGAAATCGCACACACACACACACACACACACACACACACACACACACACACACACACACACACACACACACACACACACACACACACACACACACACACACACACACACACACACACACACACACACACACACACACACACACACACACACACACACACACACACTCACACACACACAAAGCTTGCCAGCTGAAACATTGCTGTGTTGGCTGCGTGTTGTTCGTTGTGTGTGCGCTGTGGAATGGTTGCCTTCCGCATGTTGTGGTGAGCATTGTGTGAGCTGTGCAGGATTTTGAATAACGAAAAGCACATCCTGAACACTAGATAATTAGGCGATTTTTATTTGCAATTGACAACTTATTTCATTCACCACAGATGCCTAAAATTACACAGGAGTAAAAGGGTGCTTCAAAAAGGCTTCATTTTTTGGATTTTTCGTTTATCATTTTGTCACACCTGGAGTTTCGTACAATGCTTTATATCTCGGTTAACAGAGAAACGTATAAAACGCTGAAAATATCTTAGATTGGATTACCTTGCGTCTTGCTCAGGCCCGCCTCAAACTTTTTTCATTTTTTCTCCTCCTGTGAAAATATGTGGGCTCCGTGAAGCATCACAAAGCAACGAGTTGAAAATCCATTCCTTAAATCTGGGTTTCTAATACATTGCCTTCATTTTCTGAAAAAATGGCTGCAAACAAACGCGGTCAACATTCAATTGTAGAGTCACTTTAAGCTATAAACGAGGCATGTCCATTCAGTCTATCACATGCTATGGCCAGAAACATAGCAATCTTGACGGTACTTTTGAATCACCCTGTATTTATCTGAAAGACTGTACCACTGGATGCCACTTCTTTTTGCTCCGTCTAAGTCGAACTCTGTCCGGCGCCTCAGCCTATAATGTAGCTTGCATCTCTTACGTGCTCACTGACTTACTGTACTTTTGGTCCCGCAGTCCTGAGTTTCAATATAGTTGCATTTTCTAATTTTGGTCCTCAGCCAGTGGCCATTTCGGTCTAAATACGAACGCTAACAACGACAAGAGCCGGCTTCTGTCCTGAATATTCTCTCTACTTTGGAGCTCCTGAACTCAGCTGCCAAAAAGTACAACAGCTGCTGTTGTCCGCGACCAACCATTGTGGCCAATGTGCTCCACGCAATCCGCATGGTCATGTCCTTCTGGCGTTTCACTGCCACGCTGTTCACTTCACCGCCTTCGCCTGCTACCTGGAAATTAAACAGCACGTAACACGCCAAATGTTATTCTTCAGAATTTCACGACTGAGAATTGTCGGCCAGCGTTGAGTAGCCACACAG
The DNA here is from genome assembly GCA_030248065.1 of Rhynchonema sp. JSB1_4. NCBI lineage: Eukaryota > Metazoa > Nematoda > Chromadorea > Monhysterida > Xyalidae > Rhynchonema > Rhynchonema sp. JSB1_4. The sequence continues at coordinate 91,719 of JASAMV010005036.1, forward strand.
GTCAAGCTGCACTGTCACGTAGCGTCGTGCGTGGTGCATATACCAACACCAGCAGTAAAAACGAAAAAGAAAAAACGAGGGGTCTGCTCACGACATTTAATATACTTTATTCTGTTAAAATTGGTAAGACAAATGACCCATTCATCCTAACCTTCATGTTGTGTCGTACGTAGGCCGCAAACGCGACCACATAAATGCCAATAGACGCAACGTGTCCGTACGCGAACGCGTTGAGTGAATAATCATACAGTTTGTCGCCAATCGAGTAGGCCTGCCAACAATGGTCACCAACTTCGCCGTCTGTGCGTTTCAAATAGCTGCAAATGCCTGTTGTCGTATTCTCCGCAGCAGAATAGACAAAGGATTAGCCTGACACCAAAACCAGCCTAAGCCCAAGCCACTGAAACAAAATAAGAGCTTTTGTTCTTTTGATTCCGCTCTTTTTCTTGCTCAACGTGGTCTTGCTCAATAACCGGCTTTGTCGAATCGCCCGGCCACCCCCACATACAGTATGTCTGTCACCTGTTAACAATAGCGGCAATTTCGAACAGCACTCCGTGCACGTATACAATCCCGACTGCAGCATATGCCAGCATCGGTCCCTTGCTGATGTACCTGATGAACAAGAGGCAGTTTGCCTGTAAACACATAACATAAGTGGTTAGCATTTTCGAAACGGTGTAAAGGTCACTTTGGTGTGAAGATCGTTGCCAAGCTTGGTGTGAGAAAGTGTAAGGTGGGCGTAAGCGTGAAACATTGCGTGCCGACCACGCAACAGACGCGCGTTTCTAACTGCGATTAGGTAAATCCGGAATGGCAAATTTCTACATTCCGCATACCACGTTTATCTGTTCACTTTTGCGGAATTTTGACTTTCTGCAAGTAAATCTATGCTTTCGGTCAAGCATTTCAGTTGCTGTTTGCGTTAACACGCAACATTTGAGGTCAGCACGTTGGAAGTTGTCATCGTCACCCAAGCACGCACCATTCCTCAAAGGTGAGCATATAAACGCGGAATGCGGAATGCACAAATTTGCCATTCCGCATTAATCTGCTCACCAATTTCCGCGTTCCGCGTTGATCTAATCGCAGCCTAAACGAAAGGTCAACTTTGATAGTGTGCTGTGCAAGTGTGCCGTCCTTTACACCCACTGACCTTTAGAACGTTTCAAAAGTATCGCCCAGTGCGGTACGGTGCCTGGTGATGTGTGCACATCGCGTAAAGGTCAGTTTTGCTGCTTCGGTCCGTAAACCCCACACACACGGCACTGGCGGCCATTGTCATGAACGTGCCCTGCTGTATGGCGTTACGGGCCGCAACCGCGACTGCGCTGATCTTTACGCGAGGTAGCAGCCACCACGGTTGGAAAAAATTTTCTTACACAAATTTTTTACTAAACAAATTTTGTTTAAATTTTTTTAAATAGTCACAGATTCGGGGAAATTTGACGAAATTTACCTGAAAAACGTGCAAAAACGCAAGAAAAATTAACTTTAATTGGCAAGTTACTTTTGTGACTTGGTTTGCATCACTTATGAAGGGTGTTTACGTCTTTTCGGTGCAATCCAACAGTCTGTGCTCAATATGGACCGATCAGTGTTGCTCTGTGGTATCAGACACAACAGTTTGTGGTCCAATAAGCAAGATTTAATCATAAACAACACAGGATTCAGACAATAAGCAGCAGAAACACTTGTCGGGTCGCTGAAACAGTCGTATCAGATCAACCCGATGGGATATGACATGACATGAATACCACGTCGGTACATGCACACTGTGTCTCGTGTATCACGGGAAGGTATAATAACATCATTTGGGGCATCTTAGGTACCAAATACATGCCCCAAAAGTGATTATGTGAAAAACTTTTCGACCCTTGAGAAAAAAATGACAAAAAAATGACCCGCAAAAAGGCCATTTTTGGACGTTTTAGAACATTTTGATCGCCCGAAAAATTTAGAAAAAAAATTTTTTTTAAATTTTTTTTTGCCCAACGCTGGCAGCCACGTCTAAACTCAAATTATGTAGTTTTTCTGTAAGTCCATCATCAACTGACCACATCGTAAAAGCGGTGATCATAAGTCGATCCAGACTGAGCACGCAGAGTATCAGCCCAGCGGTCGGGTAGAACAGACCCCAAAGCAGATTGTGCGGGAACCAAGTGCAGCCCCATGATGTCAGGCCAAGCTGCAAAATATTGGGTAGACCTTGCTTTTTCGGTCATCTCTGGCTAAGCTAGCTAGTTAGAAGATAGATACCACCGCGTAAGCAACTAACAACATTTCTCAAAGTCAATGAAAGGCTGACTTTTTCAACACAAATAAGATGCGAGCACGCCAATTTGTAAACAGCTTCTAAATGCAAGTAAGATGTGGGCAACCATTTAATCCAGATTATCACACAGTCTTCAAGCAAATTAGGATGAAAGAGTGTGTGAAAAGAACGCAGGAACTCCGTTGTCCCTAACTTTTACCACTCCAGGTGCCTCTCCCGAAAATTTGATAAACTGGGCCCGATCCCGTACTCGTAATCCCGTTCGAACCGAAGTTGGAATCAAGAACCACAGCCAATTGAGTCTTCACCATGGTCATTTTATGCACTGAAAGCGGCATTGCTCAAACTGACTGCACCAGTCCCGTCCATAAGATAATTTGCAAACCTGGCTCGCGTATATTCCATAAAAGTAGGTACGCTGCATCCGCCAAACTCCAGCGCAAACGAACGCCAGCCCGTTGAATGCGTCCGCAAAAGCAATTGCTGCAGTTAGAAAAACGAACGCTTTTACAGGCGAATTTAAAAGCTAGGTTTCCCGCAGTTTTTGGCTGAATCTGAGCAGCAACTGGACAAGTTTTTAACCGGCTTGTGCTTGAGCTCAGGCTTAGGTCGCACGCTTTTTATGGTTTGCTCCTGTTCGACGTTGTTTCTTTTCGCTCAAACTGGTTTTGCCAAATTAGCCCCCTTCCAACTGACGTCACCAGCAGCCAACCAGCAATGGCGACGAATTCCTTCTTTGTGCGCAACGCTCTGTGATAGGCAATCGACCAGAACAGGGCCAAGCCACCGATGAACATGAGAGCACCCGTGAGCACAAACACGACCGCTCGCAGCTGCAACGATTGATAAGTCAGCAAATAATCAAGTGGGAGAATTCTTATGTTGCGGCGTTCTACCAAAGCGTATTACGTTATTGATATCAATACCCGTTGTGTATAAGAAAGGGCACAACAACAAACGCAAAGGCTATTGTCATCGCAGAGTGAACAGCATTACCAGGGGTTTCCACTTATATTTATTTATTAGATGAAGAGCTTTTGGTAATCTCAAAATGCTGTTTCGGATTCACAGGTGTGGACCACTTCATTTGCGTGTTTCCAATATGCTGAATAACGACACCCTTCGACGATAGTGCGGAATTCGAGACCAACTTTTCTGGTATCGAAGTTCTACGTAGTTTCATCAGGTTGCATATCTTCGTTTTATGCCCTTAGGGCATATTTCTGTCTTGTATTTCACATGGTTTTGTAGTATGCTGTGCTGTACGTCTTGCAGATAGAAATGAGTTCGGTTGTTTGTTTGTATCAATCAGACAGAAATTTGGAACAGATTTGAAGCTGTTTCGACGTAAAACTTGTGCTGGCCCCACCCATTTTATCGACAATACCCCACTTATTTTTAGGCTTTGGCTTTGGCAATCGGACACAAAATTCGAACCGATTTGGCGCTGTTTCGACGTAAAACTTGTGCCGTCCCACACATTTTATCGATTGTCCAAGCCAAAGATAAAAGTAAGTGGGATATTATTCATAAAATGGGTGGGAACGCCACAAGTTTTACGTAGAAACAACGCCAAATCTCTTCCATAAATTTATCCGATTGATGCAAAAAAACAACCGTCTCGTTTCTATTATAGCAAAACATATAGCACAGCATACGACAAGACCATTATGAAACATTCTCGTGTGTATTTTCCAATTTGGTACACTGTTGCGTGCAATTATGCAGCCTCTCAAAAAATACCTGAAAATATTTCAAAACTATGTAACTATTTATTGCAACAAAGTGCTCGCATTCTGCAGTCGAATTCTTTCAAAACTACATGCAGTGTTCAAGATACAAGGATCGTGCTCATGTCAGTCTTTCAATGTCAGTTTCTCAATGTCTCTTTTTGTTTTCCTTATGCTGTAGTGTAATAGGAATGGAGAGACTGCCAAAACAGACCAACAAAAGAGACTGACATGAAAATTTCTGGTAGCTTCCCTGTCGATTCCTTACAAGAGAGTGAGACACGGAAAATTATGCATCAGCTAACCGATGCTGAAATCTCGTATACTCCAAAGACACCCGAGTCCCCGCTTTCAGAAACGGTCTCATTGGTGTGCGTGGCGTTGAAATGCAGCATTATTTGTCTTGATACAACGCGCACACAGTGGTGACCTGCATCAAGAGAAGAGAAACAAAAAAGATAAAGCTACATATAAGAAAGGGCCTTCCTACACTGTAGTCAATCTTCCAAAAGCATCATATTATACAAATGGAATAGGTTTGACCAGCAAGCAATCACCAACTTCAGGTGTGCGGACACTTGACTGCGAACACGAGCCAGACTACCGCTACCGTATACCCATGCCATCTGTAACCTGGCATCCACCCAACGCACGCCATAGTTTTAGCTTGAAACTTCGCATGTCTATTGTGCGCTGTGGATTATTATTAACTAAGCGTGCCTGCGCACCTGACTGTGAGGAAAAATGCATCGCACGCACCTCGCTATCACGAAGCACCTGGGTACATCGTTACAGATATAATGTACGCATTCTTTTTGTTGGACTTCCGAACTTTTGCCAACTCGCTTGTCCAACAGACACATGGTTTGTGAGTGAACCTGCCACGAGCACGCTTTGCCTTCATATGTCCACCCTGTCACTGATCGGACTAGGCAAGTAAAGCGCACCTTCCATACGACTGGCATGTGCATCCATAACATGTATATATCGTATGACCACCTCGTGGCTTCATTGTAAAGACAGTCGGAAAAGGCCCCAAAGTTCAGTACTGCATCTTTGTATTGTGCACTGAATTACCTGGTTTTTCGCGCGCTGTGCTATAGGGCGCGCCCTGTGCATCACATGTTGGGTTAAGAATAACAATGTTGTTTTAATAAATCAAGTACGTGGCAACGCTCATTACAAGGTTTCAGCAAATGCGCTCTCCAACAGCAGCTAAAAACAAGTTACCTGGCCTATTCTGTTGTAAATTGCCTGCTGCCGAAGACATGCTTACTGCCAGACGGCTGGCATACGACAGTTGGGTAATCGTGTTGTTGGCAATTATCGGCTCAAAAAGAACACATTGAACACAAGGCAACTTTGAAGGCAAGTCATTGGCATGGCCTTGGGCAAAAATTGTGTTTGCACCTAAAATTTCAAACTCGCACCTAAAAATCTTGGGGTTAGGTGCAAGTTGCACCTGGTAAATTTTGAAAAAAACCTTGTGTCTGATTTCTGTCAGCAAAACGTCTTACTGTCACTGATTATCGAAAGGGATTGCTTATCGGGCGTTAATCGAGTTGGTAACGTGACAACAGGGCCACCATTAACATTGCGCTTCACACGGACACTGTGTGAGATATTTGTTCATCATACTTATACGTGCGTACTGCTGATCAATGCTGCGCTTCACAAGATGTGCTTGACATATTCGCTCATCGTACTGATGACACACATTCCTGCAATACAAAACGTACATGGAATCAACCTTTGCCAACCCGTTTATCCAACTCAA
>JASAMV010005036.1:102500-104210 GCA_030248065.1 Rhynchonema sp. JSB1_4
CGCACTGTTATGACGTAAACATGCTTCACAAGTGATGCAAACCAAGTCACAAAGTGATCAAGTGCCTTGTCACTTCAAGTTGCCTTTTTTCGAGTTTTTGGGCGTCAATTAAATTTTGTCAAATTCCCCCAATACTGAGACTTTTTAAAAAAACATATATTTTATGTCCATTTTTTCCAACCCTGTCTCAGAGGTGAGACAGTCTGCACCATGAGAGTAGCCGCACGGTTGTCTGGTCAGGCCACGCTGTGAGGTAGTGTCGTGCGGTATGCCACCACCACCAATAAAGACAAAAAAAAGAGAAAAAAGCGGGTCTGATGGCGGAGATCTTGCTGACCAGAAGAATTGCGGAGGTGAGGTCTAACTGAACACTCCTCGCTGCACAGCTTGGCTTCAGAAACCACTGTCGTAGGTGCGCAGCTGTGGTATTTAGATTTGAGCTGACGTTAACTGCTTCACGACCACTAATATCCATACTACTAAAACAGGAAGACGTACAGTATGTATGTGTATCTGTGGCCCCCTCCCTCGGTGGCACGGTTCAATTTTCACGGGTAGCCTTGGGTATGCTAACGGGTCTTCGGGGGGGGGGGGGTGGCATGGAACGGGCGCGGCGGCGCTGTAGCCGGGCCGTAGGCACTGTCCCGTCCAGTATTCTGCTAAAAATTGAAAAAAAACAATCCGACCTAACCTTCTTGTTGTGTCGTACGTACGCCGCAAAAGCGACCACATAAATGCCAATGGACGCAACATGTCCATACGCGAACGCGTTGAGTGAGTACTCATACAGTGTGTCGCCAATCGAGTGACGCTCCCAACAATGGTCACCAAGTTCGGCGTCGGCGCGATTCAAATAGCTGCAAATGCACGTTCAAGTAGCAGAATAGACGTTTGGACAACGTGTTAAGAAAACGGTAGCCAAAATGATAAAATGAGGCGAAAAGGCGCAATTGAGCAAAGCCCGATTAAAGAAGACCACCTTGAGAAAGAGTCTAAACTATTTCTTATAAAAAAAATCTACGAGAACGCATTAGCGTTTCGCAGTACTTTGAGATTAGACCACGAAGCAGGAAAAAGCTGGATTTCGTCGTTGGTAATGTTCTTATCAGAAAGATAGGTTGATGTGAAGAAATCGTGTGGCAAAAATTTTTTCCAACATGCACGTGAAACATCAGCGTGCTCGAAAAACTGATTTTTCCCTATACCTCACGTGTTATATCGGCGATGCTGGTGTGAACGCGTGTGATTGGTTTTGAAAGATGTTTTGATTGTTTTCTAGTCGTAGTCAAGCCATAACAAAACGCTGAAAATTTGAGCTCGATCGGACAATGGGAAAGTGGTTTTTCAGACACCCGAAAATCTTTCATTCCGGCGGCCACACTTAGTGGGACAAACCATATCTCCTCTCAGGAAACTGAACCAATCCGGTCGAGTCACATACCAATCGATTTGTCTCATCGAGACACGTGTCTACGTCCATAAGGGAAAATTGGATATTGCTTCTGTCGCGAGAAACTGGGGCCGAAAGTTTGCTGTGGCGCTAAGTGCGCGAAGTGGGTGGAGTTTGCTGCTGATTGGTTGTAAGTTCGCGCCTTTTCTTTTTCGGTTTTTTTCTTTTTCTTTTTTTGGTCCAAGCGGTGCTTGACAGAGGTCGGCCCGGCCCGAGCTCCCAAATCTCCGGCCCGGCCCGAGGTGGCCAAAGCTCGGCCC
>JASAMV010005037.1:0-13449 GCA_030248065.1 Rhynchonema sp. JSB1_4
ATGACCTTGTACACAAGCACAAGATCGTTCACGGTCCGGCCACAAATTAGGGGGTGTAAATTTAGGGCATGCAAACGCTGTTGGTAAGACAGAGTCTGCATGCCAGGTAAATAATAAGTGAACCGACGTTCTCAATTTTTTCAACGTTTTTAGCTAAAGTGAATTTTGAGGGGACCAAATGGACATGGAAAATTCCAGTAAAGGGCGGACATAGGCCAAATAAAGTTTTCGGAGGAAGTCGAAATTTCGACTGTGAAAGTTTCGGCGGATGGTCTTCTCCATTCTGCTGGCGTCAGCCACAATTTTACCAATATGTGACTCAAACTTTAAGTTTTGTTGGTCTATTAAGACACCCAAGTCCCGGACATGGGGTGGTGAAATAATCTGCTCATTCCCACAAAAATAGACAGGGGGGGACTTGGGGGCGATTCCCAAGCCTTACTGTGACGCTCTTATGGCTGGCAAGAGCCATGCCATTTGCAGAGAGCCAACTAATGACCAAATCAAAAACCGCATTTATGTCACCCTGGAGGATTTTGTGATCTGCAGCACTACGGATTCCCCGGTAATTTTTATATCATCAGCGTAGAGATACAAATAGGGGACGGGAGGTCCTACCCCCGACACCACCTTTTATGAGGATGAGAAAAGGCTCGGCCGGAAAAACAGCCCCGGGCGCCCCCGGGGGTAGCCGGAAGCCACGCAGAGCCCGCGTCCCGGACCGCGACGCGTGGCCAATCGCAACTACGAACCAGGAGAACGACGGGAGGAGGTGGAGGGGGAGCAGGAGGGGGAGCAGGTCGTGCCCCACCGGAGGGTGGGGGACGGCCACGCGACCCTTTCTCCGTCCGCCCCGCTGACGAGCACGACGTGCCCCCCCCCATACCCGGCCCTCCACGGCACGAGCAGGACGGGGATGAAACCGAATTGGGAGGGAGATAATAAATTATGTTTTTGAAGATGGGCCATGACCTTTGAATTAACAAAGGTCTCCAAAAGTTTGGAGGGGGAGGATGTAAGAGAAATGGGGCGATATTTAGTGACATTTTTTGGGAATTTTTCCTTGGGGATCGGGATCACGTCGGCCAACTTGAAGTCATCGGGAACAACTCCGGTGTGGAGAATTTGGTTAAAAAGGAAAGAGTATTGGTCCACAAGGGTGATGCCCAACTTTTTCAAGAAGGCCGAAGGGATCCCGTCAGGACCGGGGGTAGTTTTGGCTGGTAATTTTCGAAAAAACTGAAGGAGAATGGGGGGTGAGCAGACTATTTCCTCCATGTCCGGGACTGGATGAGCTGCACACAGAGGGGTTGTGCCTGCAATTCCGAAGTTGGAATTGAAGACCGAGGCAAAATATTTGTTGAAGGCGATGGCCTTGCCCTTGTCCTCTGTGTGCAGCACACCATCGGTGTCAGTTACATCAGGAAGATCAGTCCTAGGGCTGATTTTTCGTCTGATGTAACTCCAAAACTTTTTTGGGCTTGGATTCGTGACCAACGACTGTTCCCGCCTATGGACCCAGCCCCGCCTGCGTCGGCGAATGACGCGAGAGATTTTGCAACGGGAATAATAGGTGTTGATATTAGGTTCCCGATGCATGCGCGAGCGCAGACGGGACTCAGTTCTACGTAGGCGGGAAAGCTGAGGTGACCAATCGGGCATATACCCGGTTGTCGAGGAGACGCGTGAGATGGGTACAAACTCTTTAATGGCCATTTGGCATGCTAATTTAATAGCATCCCAGGTAGAAAAAGGGTCTGAAAATGGGCCATAAAGAATTTCATCCCATGGAATATTAAGCGAAAGAAAAGCTTCCATCACGTCCCATTTGGCTCGGCCCCAGTTCCGGAAACGTGTAATTTTACGACATTTTGCTGTCGTGTAGCTGGTTGTGAGCCAGACGGGACGGTGGTCGCTCTGAACGTCTCCAAAACTGGTGGGCACCTCAACTTGGGTGATTTTGCCGGTGTCGGTCACGAAAACCAAGTCCAATAAATTTGAGCCACGAGTGGGAGTATTAACTAATTGGGTGGCGCCAGAAGTCTGGATAGTGTCCAAAAATAATTTTTCACCTTGGGAGGGTGCAGAAAGGAAGGGCCAGTTGATGTTTGGGAAATTTAGGTCACCGAAAAGAATGCTGTGATCGCCCAGTTCAAAGATTTTCTCAATGTGTGCAAGAAAATCTTTGAAAAGAGCGGAGTTTGAGACCAGGTGATTTGGGGGGCGATAAGTTTCAGTGAGGATTAAATTTTGGGTGGGCAGGGAAATTTGAACAGAGAGAGTTTCGAATGTTTCATTGGTTTTTGACAGGGGTGGAAGGGCCTTTGATTTAAAAATTTTGGGCACCAGGATCGCGACACCACCACCTTTTTTATCAACCCGGTCTAACCTGTAGACATGATAGGCACCGCCCACAGAAAGTGAGGAGTCCAGGACAGACGGATCCAGCCAAGTTTCGCATAGCAGGTAAATAGCGTCATTTGGACCATCCAGAACAGACTCTTCGAAAGCCCGTCTTCTCACCGCCGTGGCCAGAGATCTCACGTTGAGGTGACATAGTTTCAGGCCTGGAAAATTAGAATTGAATTTATTTTTATTTTTATGTTTGCCGCCGTTGCTGCTCCCCCGCCTCACTGCATCGCTGCCTTCCTATTTCTTAGACTTGTTAGAATTTGCATCATTCAACACATTCAATAAATCGAGATCGGTGAGCACCTTCAAATCAAATGGATCACAATGGAATTCATGAGAAATGCGGTTATTGACACTTTTCTTTTCAACGATAACAGCACGACCATAATCAACAGAATCACGGAGAACCAGTTTCTTGTTTTTGTTTTCAGGCAGTTCGCGAACCTTGCCCAGAACGGCAACACATTTTCTGTGCACGGACCGCTGCAGATCGGTTTGGTCGTGGCGCAGCCATAAGGAGGGTGCGCCAGTTTGTGACCGCACCATATCCACACCGTCCCGTGACATCAACATACGTTTTGTCCAAGCATTATCGCAAATAATTTTCACCGGTCGAGCACCCTTGGAGCCTGATTTGCCAAGTTTGAAAACATATGTCACTGATTCAGGATTTCCACCCAGTCGAACGACACAATCGCGAACCGTTGATAAATCCGGATTCGAATCCGGATTGCCTCGGTCTTTCCTCTCAACCGTGCAGCCATCGTCCGGGAAATTGTACGCAACCAGATTGTTCACCTTCGATTTCCTCTGTTCGGTTTCGGAGTCCTTTTGCAGTTGTAGTTCGACGGCGAACTCTTTGATTGGATGACCAGCAGGTCCCAATGTGCGGTTTTGGGGCACGAGTTCAGTTAGAAGTTTCAAAATATGATCGTACTGTTTGTCGCGATTCAGCAGCTCTCGATGTAGATTTTCAATCAATGTTTTCTGATTTTCGAGCAGCTCACTTTGATGGTCAACAATTGCCACTAGTTTATCGAACTCGTCTTTCGAAATTGAATTTGATGAGGTCGAACGAGTTGTCGGCGCCTTTGGGGGCATCTCAGGCGGTACGAGTTGTCGTCGGATAGGTACCTTTGATATGGGACGTTTAAGATTAGTGGTATGGTAGGGCTGTGTTGTTGTGTCAAACGTTGTTTAAGCTTGCGTACACAACAGAAACACTTTTTAACAAATTCCACTTAATAAAAAACAAAACAACCTTATGCTATTAACAATTTTTTTCTCGGGGGAAAAAACACACCCCCCCACCCCCCCCCCCCCCCCCCCCAACCCCCCCCCGCCCCCGCCCGCCCCGCCCCGCCCCCCCCCCCCCCCGCCCGGCGGGGGGGGCCCCCCCCCCCCCCCCCCCCCCCCACAACCCCAAAAATACTGTACCAGCCGGGGGGCGGCGACCTACCTACGGTACCAGGATGGCGCGTCATCTACCTACTGTACCTAGGGGGGACCCCCCAAGCCACACCATTGGTATTGTCTATCTGGCGACTTTTTCATGGAAAACATTGAAATTTCAACAAAAAAAATTGATTCAAAAATCGCAAAAATTATGGCAAAAATTGGGTTAAAATCTGAGCCAAAAATTCGGGCCGGGCCGGGCCGGGCCGGAGATTTGGGGGTTCGGGCCGGGCCGGGCCGGAGATTTGGGGGTACGGGTCGGGCCGGGCCGGGCCGGGCCGGAGATTTGGGGGCTCGGGCCGGGCCGGGCCGGCCAAACCCGGCCCGATTGCGACCTCTGATTTCCGACAATACGGTAATTCACTGACCCCTTTTTGGGGGGGCTGTATTACGGGGGGGCTCTATTCCGGGGGGGGCTGTATTTAGGTTCTTTCTTACGGTATTGGTAATTTAGGTAATCTTTGGACTGGACTGAATCTGGACCTGGAGCGTTCCTTCATGGGATGTGAATAAAAAGAAATAAAATAATCGCCACCCACGCGCTGTTGTCGATCGGCCCTTTGCTGATTGGTTGGAAGCTCTGCAAAGACTTACGGTAATCCAAAAATTTTGAACTTTCGTGATGCAACCTGCGGATCACTGAAGCGCAAAGGTACATTATATTGCACATTTTCGGACCCCGACAAGGAAGACAATTCTCACGTTGGTTACGTTACGTAAAGATTGACTAATTTAAGGAAATCCACCCGTTTTGTGTGTGCTTAAGCATAGTCCCATAGTTAAGCTTCAGGCTTCTATTTCAGGCTTAGGCTTAGGCTTTGGTTTAGGCTTAGGCACGGCACCAGGCATGTAAACACTGCGAAAGCAACCATGCTTCCAGGATCCAGGTTCACACAATTCTCCGTTCGATAACAAGCTCGCAGTCACAACCGGAACAGGATACTAATTTTTTTTATTTTACCACAATGGCTGACGACGAGCAGGAGCGGAACGCTATGCTAGCAACTTTCATGGTAGGTTTCCAAAAATGTTGTTTTCGCTGTCATCGTTTGGTTGTTTGTTGCAAAAAAAATCCACTTAAAATCTGCAGGAAATCAGTGGCATTAACGATGTGGCGACGTGTATGGCATATTTGGAATCTGCTGACTGGGACCTGCCTGCGGCGCTGCACGGCGCCACGCTGCAAAACGGTCGGGGATTTTCTTTATTTATTTTTATACGCAATTTATATTGTTTGGACCAAAAAGAAATAGTAATTTTTTGTTGTGCAGGCGAGGAGAAGACAGCGACAAGTCTGTCAGCATCGAGGGGAGGCGTTGACGCGGCCGTGGACGTTGAGGACGACATTCAAATGCTGGCCGCAACCAATGCATCACTTGCCGCCGCGTTCGTTTGCATTTTGGTTGTTTTACTGAGGAATGCTGAATTTCGGTGCAGTAATTCGCCACAGTAATATTTATTCTACGTTTTCAACGAGGCGACTGCTTTGGTTTTGCACATGATGACGTGCCCGATACAGTCAACCCTTAGGGGGGGGACGGGGGGGGGAAGGGTATCTATCTCGAGCCGACCCCAAAGGGTATCTCGAGTAAGCATATTTATGGTTTTCAAAGGCAAAAATAGGTGTTTTTCGACCTCGGGACCCCCAAAAATCGCGCGCTCCGCGCGCAAACACCCAAAAATGGTCATTTTAGGCCAACTTTCGGCAAAAATGTCAAAAAATACCCATTTTTAGGCCAATTTTGCAGTAAAATTGCATGCAAAAACGGCCTTTTTTCGCCTTTTGACGGACCATAGGGGTATATTGGGTAGCCTCTGGGGGGTATCTCGAGTAAGTCCGAAACCTTCCCCCCCCTAGGGTATCTTGGGTCGATTGGCCTGCCACCACACTGACGGTGAGTGATAGTGACATTCATAATGGACATAGTTACCACAGTAGTTACTATCCAAATCGTGGTGTAGTTTATCTGGTTCAACCACACCATCTGGGTCCAATGTAGTGCTTGGGCGGGGTGTTGACGACAGATAGATGACCTCGGTCAAAAATCTGGGGAAAGGGCAGTCGACAAAAGTTGATGTCTTAATTCGTGAAAATACGCTGTTTTATAAATAAAAAGTAAGAAATTCTGATGTGTTGGTGACAGACAATTGAATTTTGGGTGGGGCGATCTTTTTCCCATATGTTGACGATATGTAGATAGATGGCAGTTGGGTGGGGGAGCAGATCCCGGGGGACCCCCAGCCCAAACTACTGCGCTGACTGATCGGTAAGTAGCGAGCAGCTGACTGACTGAACCTTTTTTCAAACCGAACCCGAGCGTTCGACCTCTTTTTGAAGACCAATCTGAAAAAAATAAACGCTCAAATTTCAGTCGTGGCGACGATGACAATCCGTGGATGCAATTGTTGGACGGGCCAATTCGAGACGATCTGGACATGCCTTCCTCATCCGTGCAGACACGGGCGCAGACAAAAACCACTTCCAGAAGTACGTCAGAACTTCAACGATATTGTGATAATTTTTTTGTTGATTTCATTATTTTTTTGTACAAGTTTAGATGTGCTCGAATCGCTGTCGAAATGCATCGATTTCGACGTGCGGCATGGTGAGAATAACAAATCTATCCGAATGTCGCCGACGAATACGTATGGTTTGTTGGTGGAAACAAACACTGAGTTTGTGAATCTGCAAAAAAGTAGATACATAAATGATTTTTGTCTTTTCGTCAGGTGATTTGCGTCGTCGCATCGTGTCCCGCTTCAATTTCACGAATGACGATCAATTTCAGTTGTTTGGCTGGTCAGGTTTGTACTTTTGGGACTTGTTTCTACCACAGTTCCTCCGATAGAAACATGCGGTTCTGTTTTTCATTCAGCCATTCTTTGAGAACGTCTTTTGTGTTTTGTCACATCTGAATTTGCACATCAACAAACGCGAATATTATTGTTGTGCGCAGGTGCCATTCCCAAAGACGATGAAACGTTGCTCAGTTCACTCAAACTCAAAACCAATCAACCTACGCAGCTGAGAGTGGTGCTCAAGGGAGTACCGAATGGGTTGGTTGTGTCTGCTTGTTGCACATTTTGCTCATGTTTTATTTTTTGAAGGCATCAAAACAACGAGGTTGATGCGAGCTCTTTTCAGTTTCATGACAGACAAATGTTTTGCATGGGACAGAAAGATTCATGAAAATAAAGTTTAGGTTCTGTTTCTGTTGTCTCTACTCGTCTGAATCAAACAAACGGTAAATGTTGAGCGTCTGACTGCGAGTCTGGATTTTTTCGACTTCAGCGCCGCCAAAGGCACGCCAGAGAAACTCAACAAGCGCTACTGTCTTTCAATCGCCGTCGACGGCGGCAATGCCGATGAACCATTCGTACTCCACATGGAAGGTGGGTTGTTTCGTTTTTTTTGTCATAAAAAGCGTGAAAAAAAATGTGACAAAATTAATTCAGGTTCGAAAACAATAGGCGATGTGAAGCAGAATCTGTATTCGTTGACCGACATACCGGCGAGAAGACAGAAATGGGTGGGATGGCCGGAAGTGGTGGAAGAAGATTCGGTTAGGCCGCGGCCATGCAAACGCGGTCGCGGGTCAGAAAAACAATCTATGTCTACCAACCGCACTGCGTTTTATGGCCGCACTTGCGGGCGAGGCAGAAAAATATTCTATCTCCAAGGTCCGCCCCGCGTTTGCACTCGCGGGTCGCGGTTTGCGGGTCATTCGAAACATTTATTTGGCTGGCAAGACACAAAAATGAACCAGTCAGCGCTGTGCTACGGCACGTCTGCGACGTTGGCTCGACGCTGATTGGTTCATTTTTGTGTGCTTGCAGCCAAATAAATGTTTCAAGTGACCCGCAAACCGCGACCCGCAAGTGCGGCCAGCAAACGCGGGGCGGACCTTGGACATAGAATATTTTTCTGACCCGCGCCCGCGTTTGCATGGCCGCGCCCTAAAAGATAGACAGCAAAAATGTTTCATCACATCATTTTTTGGCTTGGCGTGACTCAATGTGTCAGTGATTATCCGGTTTGGAAATTTGGAACACAACGAGGTCGCACATGCCAAAAAACGGTTCAGTAAATGTCATGGTTCATCAACCTGATCATGCCAGTTCGCAACAGCATTCAGTTTCAGCGATTTATTTGCCAAAAAAACAATCTTTGCAGCAAGTGCTCGGAAGTCTGAATCTGGACGAGCCCGTCCACCATTTATTGCTCAGTTCGTTCGACCCCATCCGATCCACAACTGCCTCAGCGCAGACATCGGCAGCAGCTGCTACCGCGCAGGTTTGGTGACTTTTATTTGTTCTCAACGGCACAATTTGAATAAAGTTCGTGCATTGTTATTGTCAAAGAAAGAAGCGGCACGTTGCGGACAGGATAAAATGTTTCCCAGATATCGGAAATAGTCGCAATGATTTCCCACGTTTTTGATTTCACAACATGTTTTGAGAATTAGGTCGCTCCAACCAAAATGAAAGTTCCCGCAAAAAGCTAGACTTTTGTCGTCATCTGACTCGCCCGTCATCAGACTGCCATTTTTGGTCGTCAGGAATTGAGAGACTCAAAATCTCTAATTTCTGAAATCGAAAACGTACCAAGAGGAACTGCGTGAGAAAAAAAATGGATTGAATGTTTTTCAACTTTTGAAATTCCAGTCTTCCTCCGACGAAGAAGAGACGTTGGAAGAGCTTGACGAGTCAATGACGGGTGCCATCGATCACGGGGTTGATAATCGCGCCGACTCCCCGCCCGCAGCCAGTAATCGATTGCCGTTGATGCCCGAAGAATGCAACAATGTCAATGAACAGATGCAGAACATGGCGCTCGTGTTTGAGTCGAGGTGCTGTTTTTTTTGGGTGGATGATATTTCTGGGTGTGGACGTGTGCCGAAACGAGGCGAGTCATTGTGAAGATTGATCCAAATTCTCTCTGACCAGGAATTGCTTCGCGGTCCCGTTGTTTGTTTGTTTTTTTGAAATTTTTTTATCGGCGTGGTGACTTATACCATTACTCGTCACTGTGTTTGTGGCCATAAAATATGTCACCTGCAAAACATTTTCAACTGCCGCTAATATTATGAGCTTCTGCGCCAATAGATTTCTTTATCCGAGAGAAACAAGTGGTTCGGTTGCGCCGGTGTAGAAATAACCGCTTCTAAATTATAAAAAAAGTTGTCCTTCATTTCGCTGATCATCACACCCAGATACGGCGTGGTGCACCCCCAATTCCATCTCGGTGATTTCGCAATGGCGCTGACGCTGTCGGTTGACGCACAGCCGACTGAGCAACGTCGACCACTTTGCCTCTATCTGCACAACGATAACAGCATCGCTGCGAACGTGTTCTGTCAACAGGTTGGCTTTGACTTGAATTGTTTTGATCTGTTGATCGCTTGTTTTGTTATTCATTTTGTGAAAATCGTTTGTTTCTGATCGAATTCGGCAAAAAGATGGCTCGGGTTCGTGCTGTTGGCGGAATATTTTTTGATTGTATGTGCGTACGCGTGGTTATTTCCTTTTTTACAACAAGTGTTGTAAATGCCGTATCAGAAAGCACGCTAGCTAAGTAATTTCATGAACCGAGCAGAACATTTCTACGGATTGTTATCGTTTGAAATGTGGCGTTTTGACTGACAAAACCACATGCGTTAGTGCGCCCTTAGTCTTGGTGGGAAATAGAAACATTTTCTATGTCCAAGTTTTCCGTTTCAATTTTCCAATATGACTAAGAGCGTACTGGAAAATGGAAAAGAACCAAAAAATTTGCTGCGTAAATGTTGACCAATCAGCGGTAGAAATTTGCGTGGCACAGAAAATGTGCAAATACGAAAACTTGACTGCTGCAGATGATGTTTTCTTTAATTTCCATTTTCCAGTATGCCCTTACTCATACTGGAAAATGGAAATGGAAAACTTGGACTTAGAAAATATTTTCATTTCCATTTTTCCACTAAGACTAAGGGATCCCTTACACATATTCATTTGGTAATTACCTTATGTTGCTAATTATCTTGCAGGTTCTGTGTGCGGAGAACGTGACCCAATTGCTCAATGGCCAATTCGTTGTGTTCCCGTGGGATGTCACTTTTCAGTCGAATAAAGAACTGTGAGTTTTTGTGTCTCGTTTTCGGTTTACTTCGCTTGTACCCACGTACATGCCAAGCCTTGATAAAGGCAAACTACGCCAACAAACTAGCCCGATTTCGAAGGTGGTGTGTATTCAAAACGAATAGAAAGAGAAAATCATCATGCTCCACTTTGTATTCTTCAACGTGAAATATTTCCCAAATCAGCAGCCACGTATGAATGTTTCACTATTCTGCCAGCTGCGAAATCGGGCTCGTGTTGGCGTAGTTTACCTTTACAAATTGCAATAAGCACGCAATGTATTCACGTGCAAAGTGCAATTTTTAGCGCAAATTTCACTTGAAACACCCAAAATATCAAAACTGCTGTTGCAGTCTGTACACCTGGCTTCGTCCGTTGATCGGTGACATGGGAGTGCACATGCTGGATCGAACTCCCAACGATCAATTCCCATTATTGGTGGTGTTTGCGAGAGAACGCGCACAATTGACTGCGATCGCTACTGCCAATGGTTGGGGGGATGCATTTGGCTTTGAGTTTGTTTTGCAGTAATTATCTTTGTTTTTTGATGAAAACAGCGAGAACAAGGCTGGTTCTGCGTGTGACACGTGAACGTGAATATGTGTGCAGATGGGTGGGTGCCCACCGATATTGCTTGCTCCACACCAAGTACAAAGGTTTCACACGTCCCTCGAGCTTCGTAAATGAAGAGCTGTAGCCAAAGGCACAGAAAATGAAAAGGAACTACTTATTTATTATGGCACATTTGAGGCACACAACTGCCTGAAGATGTCATGTCGGCATTGCTCGGTGCGATGGAACGCTTTCACGAGATCAACTCCAATTTGCTCAATGAAGAAGTTGGTTTTCGGGGGGTTATGAATGTTTTGCTTTATCAATTTAGTGATGCGCCGTTTCGTGAACAGCTGGTATAATACCGAACCATGACATGAAAATAATGATCAACACAACATGAAACTTCTGAAATGTCGTGTCACGTTGAGATTGTAACAGGGCCAGTTCAGTACCTGGTCTTCAAAAGGATCAGCCAAGGGATTGTCAAGAGATCAGCCAAGCACCTCGTTTATAATTTTGGTGACTGGTGTTTTTTCAATGACCACTGGCTTGCATTGAAAAAAGGGTGAGCGAGACCATCGTCACAGGCATAGATGACCTTTATGTCTTTAGCTCGGTCATTAAAAACCCAAAGAAAAACAATTTATTGCACAATATAATAATATTGATAATAATTCTGTCACGTGCAGCGTGAACGCACGCAACGAATGCAGCTGCGGGCCGAGCAGGAGGGCGCCTATGCGATGGCATTGAGGGAGGACAAGGCGAAGGAGGAGGAAAGGAATCAGATAATGGCGGAGGAACAGAGGAAAGAGGAGAAGAAACAGGAGTTACTCGCCAGGGAACAGGTAATGATATTTTGGACTGTGGTATCTTGATGATGGTACCTCATAAGGGGCAACGAAAACACGCTGGACATTCACATTGAATGACCATATACTGGCGATGGAAAACCCGTTTTTTTTCACAGAATATAAAAAAATCACTTTCTCCGCCAGGACAGATGCCCACGTCATCTGCGTTTGCAAATGTTTTACAAAATATTGATCGAAAATTGCCATGTGTTCTGTCGCGTCCGCCTTGAGCATAACGTTGCTGAAAATTCAACACGTCACATAAACCTATGGAGAAAACGTCCAAGCTTTACGAAAATTTCTTGAAAAAATACTGTTGCATTTGATCAGGACCGACTTATAAAACTCGCGCTAACTCTACCGGACGAACCAACTGAATCCGCATCGGATCCGGTCGTCACAATCAGGCTCAGGCAGCCAGATGGTTTGTTACTTTTTTTGCAGTTTTGTTTGAAATTCGAAAAATTAGCTTCCTCTGTATCTTGTCGAAGTAAGCTCGGTTTGCAGTTTGTTCTGTTAATGCTCGCGAGGTCTGTTTGCTCACGCCTGGTGGACAAATATTTCATTTTGCACGTCGAATTCGGCTGAAAAATGTTTCTCGGTTGGCATAAAATTAAATCTGTAAATGAGCACGGACACTTCTGTGTATTTCTGAGGTGGTACCGACGCAATAAAAAAGCACGGACACATCTTGATCCAAATAGTCTCTTTCACAATTGAAAAAGTCACTGTTTCTAAACCACCCCGATCCCCGATGTACGATTGTTGCCAAATTGCAGGCCAAATGCACCATCGTCGATTCCTTGGTTCATGCCAACTCAAACACGTATTGACCTGGGCAGCGACGTTGAAATTTGAACCGAACACGCATAAATTGCTGAATTCGGACCGACCGAAGAAAAATGTTGGTTGATTGTTTTGCTTCTTTTCATTTTGTCCTTGGCGAACGAAAGTGCCAGTATAAAAATATTGGCTTGTTTTGTTGGTCATATTGGCGCGTTATCATTGGCTTGATAATTCACGCTTTATGATCGTGAAATGTTTTGTGACTTTCACATACTCTTTCCGAATGTGTTTCATTTCGCTCCGCCAGTGTGTCCCTCGTCGATCAATAATAGAAGTCAGATAATAAATAAAAGCAAACTATGCCAACACGAGTCCGATTTCGGAGGTGGTGTGTTTACAAAACGAATGGAAAGAGAAACTTATCTTGCATAGCCTTGTATTCTACAACGTGTAATGTTTTCCAAATCAGCAGCCACATATGAATATTTCACTAATTTGCCACCTCCGAAATCGGGCTCGTGTTGGCGTAGTGTTACTTTACACAAATAAATATACATTCATAAATCAAGATGGTTTTGCTTTTAGCTTTTCGATCTTGACCCCGAGAAGACGCTTTCCGATCATTGCATGCCCGCGCGCGAACAAATCACGGTCGAGGAATTATAATTGATTTTATTAATAATTGTTTGATTTTGATGGTCACGCCGTTTCAAACATATTTATTCAAAACGATATCAACTCTTTGAATACAATGTTGCTTATTATTTTTTGCGAAGTAATTTTCGTTTTTTTACTTTTCTTATCATGTCTTATTGCTGTTTGTCCCTCGCGTGATTTCGAAAAGTCAATGTGCATGCGCGTTTTTAGGTGATTTTTTGTCAATTTTATGTTTTTAATCTGTTTTTCTTCATCAGCAGTATTTTGCACTGGTGCCTCCTGCTCAGAGCCAGAACTTGTTTAATCATTTTTTCGATTGTTTAGTCTTTTGATTTGCGTTTCAATTGTTTGTTTTCCGCGTCAGAATCATCATGAAATGGCCCCCGTGAAAGTTTGGGAATCAAAGTTGTTTGCTTGACGTAAATTCTGAATTTCATCTTGCTTCACTTGGCTTGTATCGGTGTCCGTACCGATGTGTGCAAACGTACTTTATGGCCGCGATGTTCTTTCTGAATTTTTTATTGTTTTTTTTTTCTCAGAACAGTGTTTCAAAATGGCAACGGCAGTCAGCTCAAATGTCTCCCATCAGACCACTGTGACTTTACAGGTAATG